>BPLQ01006772.1:243776-272477 GCA_021605075.1 Caerostris darwini
ATTTAATTTACTTGTATTTTATTTTTAATTTAATTTATTTTTATTTTCGTTTTAATTTAAATAATTTTTTATTTATTTTTTATTTAATTTATTTTTATTTTATTTTTCATCATATTTACTGAACTTATTTTTTTTAAATTTTTATTTATTTCTACAACATTTTGTGATGAAACTTTAGATGGACATTAGGTTACATTTTTTTTCAGATATGATCACCATAACTTTTTATCTAAGAAATGTTTACCATAAGATTTTATAATACATAAAAACATTTTTCTCTTGTATTTTTCTCTAAATTATGCAATGTTCGTTTATATTTTTTTCACAAAATACTTATCAAAATAAAATGTAAAAAATCCATTGTTTTATTAATGCAGAAAATTATAAATTCTAATTATTTTAAAATATGCTGAAAGTTTTTAAATATTTTTAAAATATAATAATCGTCTGGTTTCTCTGAATAACTTAAAATTCCATTTTTTCCCCCTGTTTCCTTGAAAGTCTGCGAACTGAGCTACAAACACTCAAACAATGCCAGCATTCCATTTATATTTTCATTTTCATACACAAATTCAATGTGTGAAAAAATAAATTTACACATATTTCATTTTCCAAAAATATACACTAAGAGCAACAAATCTTTAACGCTTAATGCTTGTATAAAATTCGAACAAAACATGGCGGTTAATGCCAACAAAAGTGGAATTTAAAATGCAAACAAAACTTGAATCTGCACGAAATACATTCTCATTTTTATGTCACTCAAAACCACGAATATTGATTTTAAAGTTTTGAAAATATGCTCTGCTTTTGATTTCCTTATTCTGCATGCCATGGAACTTTTAAGGATATTGTAATTTTTTTTATTACTATCATTGAAATGCACTATAAAAGCTTTTAGTTTACTTTAATCCCTGTAAAGATTCGAATTGGTGTTAAATTTTTGGGAACAAACCACCCACTTGCAAAAAACGGATGTTCAAAAATAGATCACCTTAAAAGTTTTTACTTTGATTTGATCTATTACATCATTGTTGGAAACACAATAATGCTCATTTTTGGCGTGGATTGGCCGAAAATATGGAGAAAAAAAGCTGAGTTGGCGATGGAATATTCTTTAAATAAAGCAACCCCTAGCCGTCAGACGAGTTCAATTTTATGCGCGATTTATTGTAGGTGGATCGAAAAATCTTCCCCGATTGCAGACGCGGCTAACTGCTGGCGGTTCTGAAGAAAAGTAGTAAGTTGATCGGTTGTTTATTTAAATTTTTAATTACTGACAACAGTGTGGTCTATTTTTGTGGCCTCGTTAATAATAATAAAAAAATGATTATTTTTATTTATTTGAGAGGGCCGTGGTTTTTGATTCCACTTTATGGACTGTAAGTTTGTATTGCTTCAAACCGGTGGTGATTGACAGATTTGTACAATTCTTTTTTTTAAGTGAACAGTCGACCGAAACTCGGGGTTAATGATTCGTGATACTTAAAAATAGATTTTTGGCTATTATTTCTGCCAATAGAGTGTGAAGTAACTTTCTATATCTGTTTTAACTCTTGGTTAAGGAGTTTTCTGAAAGTATTTATTTTTAAGTTTTCGGATTGATAAAAGGCATTTCTTTAAAATGACTTCTTAAAGTTTTATTTAGTTCTCAAGATTTTTAAATTGTCTGCATAATAATAAATTGTTTTCTTTTTACTTAGTCATTGGAGATCTTATATTAAAAAAGAGTCGAGGCAGTATGCAGCTTTTAACGACGTATAAAATTTAAGTTTTCAATTCAAATTTTAGTTAACCTTTTAAAAACTCTGTAAAAAAAACATTAATAAAACCGTCACAATAATTTTAAAATTTATAATTTAATTTAAAAAGAGCTTTTATTTTTTGTCTGAGAATTATTTCATTTTTTTTTTATTTCTTTCACGGGGGGGGGGGATTTGAATGTAAATATTCGAAAAGACTCTATTAGCTTAACCATATTAAATAACTTATGATTCGACACGTATATTAATATGCGTTAATTTATATGAACCAGTTTTGTTCTACTCAAATCTCACTTATTTCGATATTAATTTTTAATTGTACAAAGTTTCTTAAATTAGAGTTCTTTTAAGTTTACAAATTTAACTTCATAACTGTTATTTAGAATTCTTCATATCGATGTTTTCAATGAAATTGAAGGTATAAAATGAACATTTTTATATAATTGATACAGAGTTTATGTAGTACATACATATTTAAACAAAGTTTCAAAAAATGCCTCGTTTGTACCAGAATGTGCCAAAATGTACTTTGAAAATTTATTTTTTATTTTTATTTTCAAAAGATAAAAAAATTTTAATGAGTAAATTTTTGACAAAAAAAAGTTTTCTTTTTTGAACTCCGTCCGTCCCTTACACCATGTTCTTAGTTTCATTTCACGTAACTTTGGGTACTTTATATATATTTTTTCTTTTTAAATAATGGGGCTCTACAGATATAAATAATAAGATAAGATAATTTGAACTAATTTTTTTCTTTAAATCATCGTAGATTAAGCGAAATAGGTTAAATACTAACGATTTCAATCTCTTTTCTTCTGAATGTTATCCGGATTTAAGGGAAAATGGAACTAATTTATATGATCAACCATAAAATGTTTGTTTAATCATTATCAAAATAAAAGTCATTCTGTTTTCTAGAATCGATAACCTGAATGAAGATCAAACCTTTATTAATTTTGTAAAGACATCTAAAAAGCAAATGCTTAATGTCATTCTTTACAAGTAAACTTTCTTAAAATTCTATTTTCAATTTATGTCTTATTTCTAAAAAGACAGAATAACAATTGTTAAAACAGTCTTTCAAAATTGACCTTTAAGAAGATTTAAAAACTTGTTTATGTTGCAATAGTTCCCTTCTCTTTTTCGTCCTATTGCACGAACTAGATTTTAAAGATCAACCACCTGTTCCTCCCTCCATAATGGCCCACGTGTTTTTACTTTGCGATTTATTTGACCTGACCCAATTGAGAGGGTAAGATTTTTTTACTGGGAATTCAAGTTCCTTGTAAGTTATCCATTTTTTTTTTATGACTTATAATGATAAAATAAAATATGTATATTGGTCATCAGTAGTACTCATTGTATTCTTTTACTATTAATAGATTCTTTCGTATACTTAAAAAAAAAAAAAAAAAAGAAAAAAAAGTTGCTTGCGAAAGTAATATTTTGCAATATGAAAATTAAATACAGTTGCAGTATACTTGCATTTTTATCTTGAATGAAGCTAGTAACCTGATTGGATCAAACTTATGTGTATGGCTAAACTATCATTATGGAATTAAGTAGGAAAAATATTGAAATATTTTATTTATCTATTTTTCTATTAAATACTTAATTTTCGTTTTGTATTAATATTAACTGAATTATCATAGCTAAAAGGTTTTTGCCCAGGACAAAGAAATTGCACAATTCTTACAATCTTTTAACTTATTGTTTTTCCGATACTGCGCATTTATGCATCTATGCCTTAGTCCATAAATTGCGAATCTTGTTGTCCACTTCAATTAATCAACGTTGGTCCCTACTTCAGTTTAGCAAGACTTTCCGGCTTAAAGATTTGACCGGTCTTATTCGAGACAATGGAACTGTCCATTTCGCATGTCTGGCTCTGATGGCTGAGTGGCTAGCGCTCTGGAGCTCGGTACCAGGTTCGCACAGGTTTTGAGTTCGAATCCCGTCGGCCCATGGATGTTTGTTCGGAATCCACTTTAAGCCATGGGTCCCGATCTCATATGACCGTAGACCGTCACAGAGCCCAATCAGACTTGTCACCCAAATCATTCCCAAACTGTAAAGGGGCAATTCGACTCTGGGCACAGTGATATGGTGTAGTAGTAGTTTGCAAACAGTGGACCAGGTTCCACAAAATACTGGTTTTCTGTCTTGATTTTATTTCAAAAGTATTCATATTAATTCGTGGGTGGCAACTCTTTTAAAGTCAACATGGAACAGCAAAGTACCAATACTGTCCAATTCCTCTAACTTCCATGTAATAACAAATCTTTTCGATTTTTATTCTTAAATTTCTTGTATTAGTTAGAATAACATTAATAAAAGATGACGAATGTTTTTCGTTACAAAAACCTAGCATTCAAGTTGTCCGCAAAAGTGGAGAAAGCTTATCCCGATCATTAATCAAAAGGGCGAGTCCTATGTTATATAGAGTTTTTCAAAATTCTTTATAGAAGAAATTGTTATCAATATAAAAATAGAGCTACTATTACAACTTGAAACTTAAACTTTGACTACAAATCGCAAGGCATGCATGAGATTTCTAATTTTATTTCGTTTAAAAGGAAACTACACAAACTTTTAATAGATTCTTTAAGTTTGAAAGTAGTTGGATTGCGTGAAAACTTTATACGAAGTTAAAACCATGAAATCATTAATTTATTTTAATCGATTTTATTAAGTTTGAAGTTACATTAAATTCCATATCTTTCGCTATTGAAGCAAACTCGCGAAATAATGAGACTCCTGAAATTCAAAGAATGTATTACAGAGTTTGATTGGTATTCCTATCGTCTTGTAGAACTGCGCGTTTAGAATACAAAAAAATGCTGATGTGGCTTAAATTTCTAGATTTCGGTCATCGTACAAACATCTACTGACGTAATACGTTGAAATGAATTTCAGAGTACTTTAATAATTGATAGTGACGTCTAGTATCTTTTAAACGGTGTCGGAATACCAATTACTTTGCCGAACAGTTAAGTAGCTGTTAAAACTTGTCTTTTTCGCTTTTTCTTTTACTTTGTAACGAGACTTGTTCTTCCTTTACTGCTGTCGATCTTTAGGTGTAAGTATAGTTGAATGAGCTTAAAATTTTTAAAGTAAGCAAGTTTTTCTTTTAAAATTGCTATGACTTAAGAAATCAGGGCTGATCTGGTAACTTAAGTTTTAATATAAATTTAAAATTCACATATCATTTGTGCATCTTAAATTCTAGTTAATTTTTTTTTTTTTTAATAAAATAAAACCTCCAGGTTCAAGTTTTCGATTACGAAATGAATAGAATACGTTCCTATTGGATATCATAAAGATCAAATTTTGTGATATTGGTAATTAGAATTCATATTGATACAAAATATCCATATGGATGAATAATAATGGGTAGATATTTTAATCATAAATGGCTATTTTTCATATCCATTTCTCCATAAATGGATATTTTTCATATTTACCCAATGAGAACACAGCATCCGTGACTAAGGGTTTTGGAAGTTATTTATTCTTAATTTTTTTTTAAACCCTTTTGAATATTAAAAAAAAAATGTTGGAAATTTTAAGATTATTTCAAAACTCTTAAAATACTAAAGCGAACTTTTAAAACCTTTCCAGCACAGATTTTTTTTAAGTTGAAATCGCATTAGTACATCTTTATCCAAATATGGTTTCTTTTCTGAGAGCTTAATCTTTTTTTCAGATTCATTTAAAAATTGATAAAAATTCAGTTGGTTCTAATTTCACAATTTAGGTATTTTCGCTATATAGATTGTTTGAAATGACGTATACTTAAACATTCAACATCACTTTTTGAAATAAAATTTCATTTCTTAAAGCATTAATTATTTCGAGTTGGATTTAATTTTTTGTTTTCTTCTATCACAAATACAAGGGTGCAAACCCCTTTCGTAAAGTTTTATTTAATTAAGTGTTTATGAAGGAATTGGGAAGTGTTTTACTTCAAATAGTATTTTTTAAAATATATATATTTAAAAAAAAAAAAAAAAAAAAAAAAAAATTACATTAAAATTGTAAGTTACAATTATTTTAGTTTCATCGTTTGAATAAATTAATTACATGGAGGAAAAATTTCCTAAAATAATATTCTATTAAAAAGAAATTTTTCCAGATAACTTTAAAATAAAACGAAATCGATTTTAAAACTCGCATTATCAAATATTTTTAACATCTTAAGTCAATTTGAACAAATATTTATACTCAAATTTTACCTTTTCTGGATTGATTCGCGAAATTAAACGAAATCTATTTTATTCTTTGCATTCAAATCTTGCTTTTTTTTTTCTTTCTAAAATTCCTTTTAAATATTGGTATTATAAGGCTTTGTAATTGCATCTATAATTGGTTTAGTTTAAATTAAATACGTTATTCCTTTTCATTATGTAGTCTTGAACTGTAAATGGTTCTTGATATTTCTATCCTACGGCATTAGAATCATCTTATTTCTTCTACAGTTAACTTTTAATTGGAGACTTTTTTTAAAATCGCGTATGGTATTTTAAACTACGATACAAATCCCCAATTTATCGGGACTTGTCTAACTTTCCCCCCCTTTAGTTTTGAACAGATATATATATAAAAAAATTTTTGAAATGATGGTTGTATGATCGACTTACGCTACTTATTTCATTGGCGCAACATGGTGGGCCAAGGCCGTCTGCTTACGGGCAGATTTCGAGACGGGAAATGTTTCATTTTTTTACGGGTTAGGATTTTTAGTCCTACGCCCAATGCTCTGCAGACCAGGACCTGTGGTTTCCGAACCACTACAAACGTCCATGGCACTGCCAAGTCTCGATCTCGAAACCTGTGGCACCGAGCGCACGATTAACTTGCACTACTAGTATCTTAAATATATTCTGGCATATACACAACTGAAAGGTATCGGATCGCTAAAAAAACACATACTCGGATTTCGGCATTTCTCATTAATGTCTAATGGCTTAAATGCAACAGACTGGTATTTAAGTGCAGTTTATTCAGTATGATATAAGCATTATTTTTCAAGAAACTGATTTCTAAATGACAGAATTTCCATATTTTTTCCCTTTCATTTCCGTAAAGAAAAACTGTTCAGTTTGTAATGCATTCATGTAATCAAATGCTTTTCAAAAGTACTTCCTTAACTATGACAGTATTCCAGAAATTTGAAAATGCACAGCTGGGTGGAGCATGTTGGCAAATAGACATTTTCATAGCGGTAATACAATTTTCTTGACGAAACCTTGTTTGGAGACTAATCCATTGCTCAAATGGCTCCTTGCATCATTTCGACTTCATGCACCAGAGTGCTGGATTGCAGCCTCTGAAGCATCGTATTTACCCTTCCCATGCACGTTGGACATAACGTGCGATACACTTGGCATGCCAAGCGAGGAAAGGGCCCAGCCTTCAGATGAGTTTGCCGCCATTGCATCTTTGTCTTAAGGAAAAGAGAACCAAGCGAGCGTGGAGTTCAAACCAAGCTATAAATGGAGCAAATAAACTCCGTCCTCAAATTGTTCCAGCTTTAATCGGAGCACAGATTTAATTGCGACGGTTTTACTTTTTGTGAAGCGTGAAAGGGAAAAAATATGCTGATCTACATCTCCAACTTTGTTTATCTTTTTTTAAGTGTGCATAGGAAACTATTTTAGTGTAAATGGATGTAATGGTTTTCATATCGGTAAATTTCAATTTTTGAATTCAACACCTGAATTATCTTTAAGATAAATCTTGTTCGTGATAGAATACATTTGTCGACACGTCACGTTTGCTTTTTAATGTAACTAATTTTTCCTTTATTTATTTTCCTCCCTTTTTAAAATATATTTGTATAATATAAAATTACGCGACTAATGCTTTATTTGTAAAGCAAAGCATTTTATACGAATAACTTTTGATGTCTTCTCGGACCTCCTTTTATTGAAAAGAATTTGATTTTTATTTTCTATGAAATCCATAATGACATTTTTAAAATGAATCGCATGTAAATACTAAATATTGAGTATCTTTCCGTTAGCCTTATCCATTTCTGAACCAAATGTAAATGCTATAAAGGTTTATTGCATTTCATTACGAAACGCGTGACATTGCTTGGCTTTCAGATTCTTTGGAGATTCAGCATTCCAAATGATACAGAGATACGACAGAGCTGTACTTATTACAGAGTATGAAACATCCCGATATTAGAGCACTCTACTATAATATAAAACACTATAACACATACTACTAAACAATTCTTTAAAATACTCTTTGAAACGGTCTGCTATATAAAACTACTCTAATATTAAACGATATTGAAACAGTATTTTAAACTATTGTTATTATTAGCTCATTATTATTCATTTACTTAGCTTTTTTTTATCTTGTCTTATCTGGTAATTTTCAGGTGTACCAGTCATCATTAATTATTTCATAACAGGTGACCATACTTTCCAATAAGCAGATCAAATCCAGAATTTTAATATCTGAATTCTTTGACTGGAAAATTTACATACATTTTAATTGGACTAGATATATTAAATTTACATAACTTTAGGCTACGATGACCGAATTGGAGATGCATATTTTCTGATTAATACAGATGAAAAGACCATTTCAGTTTTCGTATTCCCAATTTACTACAATAACCCCTAGTTATGCGAAGACAGAAAGAAACGCAATATAACCGTCGACTTTATCAAGATTACAAATTTTTAGTTGTGTCAATTCGAAATAAAATGAAATTTGAAAAATTTAGTGTAATAAAATTATAGAATTATTTAAAAATTTTTGACCGTAAGAATTAGATCTTAGGATAAAAAAAAAAATCATACTATTTTCCTTGGTCCAGCGTTGCTTAGAAAAATTCGTAAAATAAATTTATAACTTTAATTCGATACAAAATATTTTTGATTGAAACTCAAGTCTGAATGCTGAAATTTAGATAAACAAGCTCGATATTAAAAACCAACATTCTAATGCTTTTTTAGTTTTAAACAATGTTACTGAAGACAGTAAAACGTTGATCTTAATATGAAAATTTCATGACTTCTTCCTCACAAAACATATCAACCTAGTTATGCTTCCTAAAATTTAAAAGTGGAATATTCCAAGAAAACTAATTTTTCACCTTTCTGACATCTATTTCATTGTAAAATTATTAATTTCACAATTTGAGTTGTTAAAATTGTCTATGCATTTTCTTATTGGGAATTCAATTACAGCCTGTGCCATTTTGCCTATTAGGCATTTGCTGGCTATTCTTTCCACCTTAATCTCCAACCACTGTCGTTTTAATATTTATATTCATATGTCGTGTCTACTTCAAATATGTTTAGATTTGGAATATAAATCGCATTTTCTGTGGTGTTAAAATACAAATTTCAATAATTCGAATGTGTCCTCTGCGTATATAGTATTCGGAGCCACAATGTGTCAAGACTGCCGATTGCAGTAGTTCGAGGCGTGAAAATATTTTAATTCGTCTTTATTTAAACTTCTAAGACATTCTTCATCCATATAAAACTCCATCTTCAATTTAACGCTTCATTCTACAATTACAAAGACATCTCTCTCGAGGTGAAAATGAAATGGCTTAAAATTTGCCACCTAGTACGCATTCTTATTTTTTAACAGAGGCTTGCAATCGCCTACGACACGGATATAAAAAGGTTCCTGGAGACTTAGCTGGCGGGAAACCCGGATGCGTTTTCTTCCGTTGTTCCACTTGAAGAACAGTTTTCGTGTGGCACACTTCTGTCAGCAAAACTCGATCAACTTATTATTTTTTTTCCTTTTTATCAACGCTCCGTTGGCGAAGATGCTATCGATTAAATGAGTTTATTTTGCTTCGATTGGAGGAAAGTGTGCTTGATTTCTGCTCTCACTTTAAAAACGTCGAACCCCAATCCGCCTCGAAGCATTCTATAACTCTCCTCCGAGCATAAGGGTCATACCTTGCAATCCGGTGTTGTTGGAGTCCTTCCTGAAGGTAGCTTTTCAGACTTGTCTTTTTAATTGTTTTGGTGTCTTGTAATTAATATCGATGGAAAGATTTGCATGGATTTTATGTTAACGTGTGCTTAAACATAAATTGCTCAGTCATATCCACATCATTTTATAGAATTCTTTGATTAACAAATTAGTTTCTTTTGTTAATAAATATGCCACCAACTTGGATGCAGTAACCAATGAATGAAGTCTTTAAATTTAATTTTAGATTAACGGTTTATATTACGAAATATATTTGATTATGTTTGTTAATCCCATTTTCTAGATTGATCCACTAGGAAATATTCGTCTTAACCAATAGTAGCAAAATTCAACAGAATTTTTTCAGCGTAGTAAGCTTTGTACGATATTAATATAATCAAAAATAATTATTGGAATCGGTTATTAATTATTATGTTATTAGAATCTTAAATAATTCTATGTGTAAACTTTAGCAGCACGTTTATTAATAAATTGGTTTCTTAAATGGGTTCCTCTTTATATTTTTCGAACTTTTAATTTGAGATAACCCATCCAAAGCTTTTCAAAATTCATTGAACTTTGTAATGTTTACGACATTATGATTGTAATCGAATTCTTATTTTTATCGCCCTTAATTAAAAAAAATAAATTTAGTAGAAATATAAATGGAATATTTAACAAATTGATTCATATTTGTATTGCATTCACAAATTAAGTATACAGATGCAAAATTTAATCTTACTGTCGAAATATCTATTTAAAGCATTTTATATAAACAGTACTCTTAAACATAGTAAAAGTTATTAATTTTATTTCTGACTACGGAAATTTTCAATTTATCATTTAATTTCTAAATTCATCATTGAAATCAAATATAATATGATGGTTAATTGGATGGAAGGATTAATTTGCAACTTTTCCGTTCATATTTTTTGCTTTTTGCTCGACTGTTTAGTGAAATTTATTTTTTACTATAAATTTATATTTAAGACAAAATTGATAAGTTGTGGCCAACATAAGATGTGAATCAAAAATGTCTTATAGAAATTCGGAAAATTTTCCCAAGAGAAAACAAAATTCAAATGAAGTAACATGACTTAACGCATGGAATGAGGCCCTGCTTTTTTGTCAGTCTTCACCTGAGGAACGAGTTTGCCGATTGGTTAAAATGAACATCACGGGGAACAAAAGGCGTCTCGTGAACCTCCTTCCATTGTTCTGGAGCATTTTACATACTTAATATGAATCAAGTCTGAGCAATAATTCACTGCCACAAAACAGTTCAAAGACTCGTCTGTCACAAAAATGTAGGACTCTATCTGTGGAAAGCGTATATCAACCGGTTGGAGTTCCTCGTATTCATTCTTAATGTTAGCACCATAAAAGCTAAAGTATAATTTTTTTTCCTTAAATAAAACGTATGCCGAGTTTTTACGTTGCAACCTTTTTGTCTTTTTTATTTGAATAGCGACTTGTTTATAGCTGTGACATATTACTAAACCTATAAATGCTTTTTGAGTTATTTTACTGAAACTTTCACGCCGTAATAAATTATTTGTTATTTATTTTGTGAACTTTGTTTCTCTTTCCTATTGTGATGTTGGATAAAAAGAATTTTCAGTTGCTTGCACTTGTGTTAATATACTACACTTCTTGCTTTATAAAATATACTGTATACTTTTTATACTGTAAAACAAATGCTAGGCTTCGAAAATTATAAGTATAGAGTACATAAATTCTAGCAGTATTAAAGAATTAGTAATTGTTTAATTTAATTCAATCTTTATATTCAATTTTATTCGTATATTTCCGTAAAAGCAAAATTACGGAACTCTTACTTTCTGACTTAAATTGTTATACAATTGCTTATTTAATACTTGGTAAAGTCATTTCCTCCTATCTCCAAAATGTAGAAACTGATTTATATGTAAACAAATTTTATCGCAAACTACTAGAACTTAAAATTTTTAAATTCTTCTTAAAACTATACTTTAACTTGAGATGCAGCTCTTGGTAATGATTCATTTTATACGAATAATTACTTGTTTCCCTTACAATAACAATTTGATAAATTTTGTGTATTTTTTACTTTTAAAGATGTTTGTTGGTTTCAATGTCCAAAAAATATTTCAATATTTTCTCGTATCTATTGACTTGTTTTGGTATAATATATAGATTTCATTAAAATTTCAAAATGGTAGATGTAATAGCATTAATTATGCTTTAGAAACAAAGGTCATTTTGGAAGTTAATCTTTACAGAACAGCAAAATGTATAAAAAGTAAAATTCTTTATGCTGTATAAAATTCAATATAATGGAAAATTTCTCTCCTTTTTTTTCTGATAAAAAGCATTACATGCATCCATATTTTATTAACCAATGAATCTCTCTTTAATTTTTAATTAACCAATGAACCAATTTTTAACTAACCAAATTATTTACTTGAAAAATTGGTTTGAAATAAATTGTTTTTGTAAAATCATTTTGGTTGTTCTGTTTTGTATTTCATTAATTTTAATTAACTTTAAAACGCAAAATTTTGATACTTTTTTTTTTTTTTTTTTTTAAACAGAATTTACATTAATAACTCTAAAATACATTACAAACCAAAATTTAAACTTTACAATAGTTAAGAATATTTAATTCGATGAATCTAACAATTTTTTTAGAAACTAACTTGTCTAATTTATCCAATTTTTTAATATCTAACTTGTCCATCGGGATTAAAATTCTAATTTGATACGATTATAAAAAAAAAAAAATCCTTGACCTTAATTGGGCTTATTCACGGGAAGCATAAAATAAGACCATTTTTTAAAGCATTGCCTCCCATTCTCCCTCTTGCAACCACTTTAGATTCAACGGAGCCTCTTCCAGTGCTGAATTCGGATAAAGGTAATATAGTAGTGCCTTATCTCTACCTGTTAACGGTAAGGTCGCTAGTATTCCAAGTGCATAAGCGAGTAATAAATCTAGTGCTTGACCCAGGCGTATCTTGTTCTCACGTGCGGATGAACGTGATGGGATGACCTACTATAACTTCGTTTTCCGTAGTGCTAGTTTCTCTTCGTTCTAAATATAAGAAGGGGGGAAAACCACTACTGAAACCGAAATTTCTTTTTAGGCAGCCGATTTTGTTTAAATTTTTCTTGTTTAATTTGCTCTACTTTTCTATGATGTATAAATAACATCCCATTTACTAAATCATTTTAGAAATTTGAAATTAAAGTATTACATCAGTTATGAAGTATAACCATTTGCTCATTTTATCATTTTGCTCATCAAGTGATTTAATCTCTTATTAGAAAAAAACAAACCGAAAAGTAATTGCTCGTAATTCTGTCCCAATTGACAAGTGGGTTAGTCTTTAATTCATAAGTTTCTTTTAATTTAACTTCCATTTCTTTTCACGGGAAAACTAAATTATTTACTTTTAGAATCTGTTATCTGCATTATAAATTTTCTGTTTATAGTCTGAATTTGAGATTTTAAGAATTTTTTATTAATGTTTACGTTGATTTCGGGTCAGCAATATAAAAGCTATTTGTAAATTAATATTTGTATTAAATTAACAAATGAGCTAAATCGAGCATTATCCAATAAAAGTTTAATCGAACGGTTTGTAAATACAAATCTAGGCTTACATCATGAATCGGACTTTGAGCAAAGGGAATTTCTGCGATGCAGCGTTTGATTTCTGCATGTAAGGATTCAAATCTGTTTGTTATGGCTTCGAAGAATCTGAATTGGCGACTCGTATGCCGTTTAGAAGGCAGCCAGCCACGGATTAAATTATTTGAAGAGTAAAATATACATGCAAATTATTGAAATTTGCATCCATGTTTGTTCTAGGTTGGGAGAACACCCAAATTCACTTTTAAACGTTTTGAATTATACAAACAATTTAAAATTGGATTTAGTAGGTTTTGTTTATCTGGCTTTTAATTTTAATCGACATTTATTTTGTAGGTTCTTCCTTGGTTGAAAAAACATTTATTGACGATGAAGTTTCTCGTCCTCTCCTGCCTCCTTGTGGTTGCTCTTGCTGAACCGCAGAGTAGTTCAACCACTGCAGCTCCAAAGGCATCGGACAAACCCCAATCAATCCAACACCAATCCGCCCTCAAAGAAAGCGCCAATCAGCACTTGGATGCCAAGAAAGATTCCGCCGAGGCCACATCAACTGAAGAATACAGACAGCTGAATGCCGATGAAGTCAAGCAACTGCTGTTGAAAGTAGTGGATGAAAACATCGACAAAGATCACAATGCCCTGATTACTGCTGATGAATTAAAAGAATGGCTAAAAATTCTCCAGGAGAAGGTCATCCAAGACAATGTCAACAGGCAATGGGCTTACTATCATCCACAAACGGAAGAGGTTTTGTCATGGGAAGGTTATTATCCAGAGCAAAAGCAAGTCGTTTCCTGGGAACGATATCTGAATTATACCTACCCCGATGAAGGTGAGAATTTCAGTTTTTTCTAATCTATATTCATTACCAAATTCCTTGATTTTCATGGTTGCTCAAGGTTTTCAGACTGTAGTTAATAAATATTGTTGCACTCCTTAAATTTTTAAATAAGAAAATTCATGCAAAAACATTTTACTGATTTATTTTGATATAAATAATGAAAAATGGCATGAAACATAAATCTAAATTCTGACACGAAATCCTTCGACTCGCATTTTAGAGGGAAAAAAAATTGCTTTCTCGCAGTATTTTTGATCAGCATCTCATTCGTTATTTGTGGGATAAATTTTTAATATCTTTTTTTAAATTCATTTCTTGAAAACGAAGCTCCTAAATTTCGAGACTTCGTTTTGAAAAAATAAAATTTGTTAGTTTTCTTGCATTTTAACTTAAATTTAAAAACTGAAAAGTATCTTTGGATGAAAATTTAATAAAACTGTGCAACTATTTTGAACTTTTTTTCCCTTAAGCTCCATCCAAAACTTCAATAAGGGGAAATTCTGTCCCACCTTTCCAATCCTATTTACATTAAATGTTATAGTCGATATATTTTATTTCGTAAAATTTATGAATCGCATAGTTTTCTAGTTATTAAATTATTCGGAATATTAATTATTGGTTAATTGTAATCGTTTGTGTTTTAAAATGTAACCATAACTAATGTATTCTTAATTTCTAACTATAAAAATAATCGGATGTTTAAATGTAAATTATGAATGATAAAGGTAATCTTATGTTTTTTTCTGATAATCAAATGTCTTAGTCAAAACCAAATATTTAGAGGTTTGCTTTTGGCTTGTTATCTGATGGTATCGGAATAAAACGCAATGCATAAATACTATGTTGTAAGAGAATGCAGAACTCTAATTTTTGGATTAAAATTTTAAATTCGTTAAAATCTGATTATCAGTTACCATTAAATTCATAATTAAAGATTGAACTTTTGGATGAATATAATTTGTTTTCCATTGGAAATGCATCCCGAGCCAAGGTGTGAGAACCACTGCCACATACAATTCTTGCGCTTTATTCGACAAACTGGCTGCATCATTTAAAAAGCTTACCATATTTTTTTTGCACTTTAGGAATCTTAACATCCCGTAATCTAACGACCCCACAGCAAAAAGTAAGCGTTTCTTTGGAACTAACTCCCTTTCATTAAATGGGATTTAGAGCGTCTTCCAAACCAATCTTTGTTTTCCCCGCGAATAAAGTGTGTTAGCAGACTTGAGGTCACCCACCTTGGCCGTCTTTCGTGCCGTTGATCCATTTTCTCGTTAAGACTCGGCGATAACAGGTTTCACTCTCCTACAAATAACGTATTAGAACGCCTCTACGGCCCCTCCTAATTCGTTCTGACTCATCGGAGGAACTCAAGAATGAACTTGTTTTATGAAAGTACCCGGAAGTATCTTAAAAATAACTTCGTAATCCGCCAACAAAACACCTTTTTATAGGTTTTATGCAGCTGGGTACAGGTTTCGTTTAAATGGGGAAGATGGTTAAGGAAACTAGGTTAAGTTAGTTTTCTCAGAGGAACCCAATATCAAATAATAAACATGACATTGACCTTTCTTTACATGTACATACAATATTTTTTTAATAAAGGTAAATTGTTTAAAGAGGGTTATCTATTAAAACGCACATAAAGCTTAGATTCGAATTTTTGAAATATAAACACTATTTGCACTTAATCCTACTACTCGTAAACAATGATTTCAAGCCAGACCTGCGAAATTTCGTACTCTATTGCTTTTTAACACTTAATTACTTATTCATATCGGAGTGTATATATATTTGAAGAGATAAATGTGCCATATTTAAGACGTTCTTAATTGTTTTAGGGAACAATTCCAGGGTTTTACTTGGGATATCACTAAGCCGATTAAGAGAATATTTGTGAGTCGTACTCGTCACAAAAAAATAGTTTGCCATTTATTCAACCTAGGTTGAACTTGGTTGCTAATTTGAATTTGGAATCTTTTAATTGGCAGTTTTCTTTTAAATTTCACTATTTAGATAGTGTTTCCTAATTTCAATAATCGGCTGAATTTTATAATACGCAATGTCAAACGGATAGATAATTGTGATCCAGCTGTGCAATGTGTTTATATACACAAGAATTCGTATTATAATGAAAAATTGCATATTCACACATAGAAAAAATGTGTGTATATAAATGCAATGCTTGGACACTGCAGGCATGCCACTGCCTCGCCAAAATGAATCGGTTAATGTACACGCCTACTGGAGTGATGAAAGAACACTCGCCAACAACGAAGCCGCTCTTGGACCGCTTAGTGAATGTTAATTTACCCAGTTTCACGGTCATGCATACTGTACGCTACTGCTCATAGAATGCAGTATTCTATAAGCAGTATACAGATACAGAACCTAGCGGTTATATTACTGAGATAGCTGAGCTTTTGTACACTTATTTCCGAGGGACATAGTGTTGAAATTGGTTAACAAACTTATGCTTCGGAGTGTATAAAACTAACTTATCCATTTCAGCCCTGAAAGAGGGTGAACCCACAACGCCCGAGATGAAAGAAGTGAAGGACATGATCCGCCGTGCTGAGAGGAGATGGGAGAACGCCGATGTTGATGGTGACGGCAGTCTATCCAAGGAAGAGTTCAGAGACTTCATCCACCCTGAAGAATCCCAGAGAGCCGGAGGCGTGGCGGTCATTGAGGCAATGGAAGACATGGACAAGGATAAAAATAAAGAAGTATCGTTGGAGGAATACATGGCGCATCTTAACAAGGCAAGTAATGTATAGAAAAGCAGTATTATATTTATATATATTTTCTTTTAAAATCTTCACTTTGGTGCAAATGTTTTCAAAACGTAAATCCAGAATAATTATGCAAGACGCCTTTCATTTTGTTGGAGGAAACATGTGCAAAACTTACTGTTATCGCCACACCAATAAGAGTTTTACGAGAAACTTCGATCTCTGTACACTTTATATAATTTTTGTGCTATAAAATAATCTAGCAGTTAAAGTTTGATATGCATTTACTAATGAGAAATTGGTTTGAAATTTGGCGTTTAATTGTTCTTTACATATTCATTTTCATGAATTCAGAAATTCTCAAAATTAGTTTTATTTTGCGTTGTGTTCTGGTCTTCATGTTGGTCACTGGTGCCATCGTTATTTCGAATGAACACTGCTAAGAATATTTTCTGCTCTTCAAATCCAATGTTAAATTTGCTGGTCACAAATTCTATTCTAGTGAAGTAGGGCGTTTGAGCATTAAACTGAGCTCTTATTCAGAAGTTGAAAGCATTAACCATAAGACCACACAATAGAATACATATTTCTTTAATTCATGTAATCAGTAATTGATAACGGTACCTAAATAAGCATGTCTTTATTTTTAGTTCAGTGTTACCATTTTTATCATGAAATGATTTTTTTTCTTCAGGTTTCTGGCGAAGAGAAGGAGGATCCAAACTGGGCCTCTGCCCAACAAGGGCATTTCACCAACTTCTTGGATAAAGATAAGGATGGTAGTCTGAATGAGGCTGAGATGAGAGAATGGGTGGTGCCCACATACGACAGAAGTGAAGCAGAAGCCTGGAGACTCATTTCCATCGCTGATAGAGACCAAGACTCTCAGCTGAGCCGAAAAGACATTGAAGAATACCATGAATACTTCCTCACCCTTTTACCGCCAGAATACTGGGTGCAAGACGACCCCACAGAATCTTCCCGTCACGATGAATTCTAATTGAGCTTTATTCGAGTGATTAAAAACTGCCTTATGGCCACTTCTTGTTTGCTGCCCTGTCGAGACAATAGTTTCTATCCGTCCAACTTCTTTTCTACATACGCACAACTTTGGCGATTTTTTTTTTTCTTAACTTCCTTTCCAAGCACTGTCAACAATCCGCTTTTTTTTTCTGCATGCTTTATTAAATCCTTATTCTTTAAAAAAAAATTAATCTATCGTGTTATTCCTGATAAGAGTTTATGAAAGATTTTATGTATATATTGATGTTATTGTACTCCTCATCACGAGGAGCAATTAAAACTTGGTAGGATTCGGTTCCTAAACTTGGTTACATTCCAGTTGTAAATTTTGAGCCTATAAATGCAGGATTTTGCTCACCTGTATATTGTACATTTTTTTTCCTTGTTTTATATGAATTTGTATCGTTTTTATCGTAAATCCATATTCCTCGGTGATATATATTGGATTCTTGGATATTTTTTCAGATTTAAATAAAACATTTGTTTTAAATTGTGTATGCTTGCTTTATAATTAGTGATACGCTTGATGTTACTGCTATACATTTAATTTAGTGGTAGCGTTTTATTGTAAATACCATAAAGTATCAAAGTAAAGGAAAAGAATCAATATTAAATATATATATATACATTCCTTTTTATAGTAAATCTCGCATAAAAAGGAATAAGATTATTTTTTGACACATTATGTACAAATTATTCAATAGAACTCGCTACACAATATATTATACCGCGAAATGTGCAAAAATGCATGTATTTCATCCTCAATCTTCATTTCTGAAAGGATTGTATTCTCCTTAATGATTTGGCTAAATAGGCAACTCCTCTATAATACAATGCTATGAGAAATCAATTTCCTGGCCCCCCCCCGAGGGTTCTTAAGATTTCAACCGCTTTTTCTTCATAAAATTTTCAGAAAATATTTTCTGTATAGTACCCATAATCCCTTAAAGTATCTATGCTCTGGTACAGTAACATCTAAACGTTGTAAACCAAAATATTTTATTGTAAAGATTGATGATTGGTCTTTCGGATACTGGAATTCATGTAGAGGTTTTTTTAATGATAAATTAATATCTGTTTTGGAAAATTCGTATGAGATTCAATTTGATCTTGCATATATTAAAAACACGACATAAATTAAACTCCGAAGACATTATTAATGGATTAAAACCATCCATTATTAAGCATGAAATTTGAATTACATTTGTGAATTTCTGCATACCGTTGCAGTGATGTTACCTATGCATCTTAATCCTGCTAGTTTGGGCTTATTTTGTTTAAATAATATCCAATAAATAAAGGATAAAATTTAATATGGTATCGCTGTAATTTGCAGCAAGAACTTTCCATTGTCACACATAACTGCAAGATAAATGGGATTAAAATTTATCATTAATTTTTCGTCAATATATACACCACAATTTCATATTCAGTTATCGATAATATATTTTTATATTAATGTTGTAAAAATAGTCTGACTTAACGCTTTTGAGATTTCGAATTATGTTTAAGGGGGTTTGATTTGAAATCAAGTAAAAAAATCTAGAATCCTGTACCCTTTGTGCCAAATTCATCTCCAGGATGCCAAGTAAACATAACGAATACACCAATTTTCACAGTAAAACGATATTGCGCCAAAATCCATAACTAGGATTCCAAAACAAAATGGTCGCCGAAGTTTGGTGCCTTTATAAAACGCTATTTCGCTAACATTAGTAGCCAAACAGCTATTACGTGAAATTGTATTCCGTAAATTGCTTTTAAGTCAAATTTTATTACTATCATGTTAATTTTATTCCTGAAATACTTCTACGCCAAAATTTATCGCCAAATTTTTAATGATTTACTTTTACGCCAAATTATGTAGAATTTTGTTTTGCTAACTCACAAAAATTTATCATTTTAACAATCATAACGATAAAATTACGCCAAATTTTTTTTTTCTATTATGCCAAAAAATATTCCATGTTTACGACACTGAATTCGAATGATAAAACAATATTAAAAAAAAGAAATCGGAAAATAACTTGCGTTTTATTCCGATATTTCCTTAATTTTCTACTCAAATTTTTTTATTGCCTCACTAAAACCTGTTCTTTGCGTAGACATGTCAAATAAATGAAGAAAATAAGAACATCACCAAACTACAGAAAAAATTAATACGTTCTGACTGCCTTTTTCTTCAGTGAATTGACGTTCTAAAATTAAAAAGTTATTTGAATTCGCACGAAAAAAATATCAGTTGCCACAAAATCCGAGCTAAATCAACAACATTAAAAAAAGTATCAGAGGTTATAAAAGTATAAGATTAAGAGGCGTTTCCGCCGTGAAGTATCGTTCTTCAAATAAAAAGTGACATTTTTTTCGCTCGAATTCAAATAACGGTTGTCGCAAAACCTTAACTACGTCAACAGTATTAAAAAGAAAATAATTACTTGATAATCAAATATAAGTTATTATTAAAGTAAAAAATCGTTTTTGTTATTTTCATGAGTGGCAATTTCATAAAAGTTTATATTCTCTGTTCTTATAACGTATGTCGGCCATCGATAATCTCATAATCGATAATTTATCGGAATATACATTTCTGTTCTTATTAATTATAAATAAAAATTGTGCAAATAATTATCAAAGTAGCAATAAAATAATCATTATATTTGTTCGGAAAACGAAGAAATTACAAATTCCTCTAATACAGTATTATAACTCTAAAGAAATTGTCGAAATATCCGGGTTGCAAGATTGGCGACTTCCTCAGGGATATAGTATTCTAGATTTCACCCCGAAAACCTATTGATAATCCCAGACCGAAAGCTACCAAAAATTTTATTAAAGTTAAGTAACAGAAGGTGCGGGGAATTCCTACTAGGTACTCCTTAAATATACAACCTTTGCCTTTGTCCAAGCAAGAGATGGACACGTTAAATCCATAGGTTGGAAAGTCCGTTGAGCTGCAGGAGAATGAGAAGATGCGAACTGTCTAGGTGCACCTTTAAGGATGTATATTCAAACCAGGATGATAAAACGTGTGTGTGTGTGGTGCAGGTAAAATGCTCATAATGAATCCTGAATAACACTGCATTTTCAACTCCAGTTATGAATTATTCAATTCCTTCTATTAGCTCACACTCTCCCTATATATATTTTGTTCAAATTTTCAATCGTTCATAAAATACTTTTTATTCATCCACTCAAATTCAAATACATTTTTTTTCGAACTTGTAGTGGATGACACTGGATGTTAATACAGTTTTTTCAAATATTAATTCAGTAATTAAATTTAATTAATTAATATTAGAGTTAAGTTGCATATATCTACCAATAGATGGCACCAGATAAACTTAAAAAAATGAATGAAAATTATTTATAAAGGACTTTCTGCAATGGAGTGAAAAAAAAGTAGGAATTGACTTAAAAATTTTTTTTTTTATTCTTGTTTTAAACGGAAGTGCTCGGCATTTGAAAAATAGTAAGATCAAATTCCTGTTTTTATTGGATAAGCACATGCTACTTCACTCAGTAAAGCTGCATTTTGGTTGATTTAAAAATGATTTAATAGCTAGAAAAATCCAGTAGGACAAAAGATCTTTTTTCCTCCCAAAAAGGAAAAAAAGTTTTAATTTTATTTAAGGGGACCCGGTGGTCTAGCTCCCGTAAATTAGACGAGTTTTCAGGATTTTTTTTTTTTTGAAAACAATGAACAATGTTATTCAAACTTCATAGATATATTAACTCACTTTATAGTTATACAAAAAAAATTATAATTAAATAAAACTTTTAAGTAGTTAAGGAGGGGACCTGAAGTTGCCCTCCTCATAAATATAGACCTGGGTGGTAGGTCAAGTTTTGGCTTTTTCATTTATCTGTAAACCAAAAACAATTTCTGATCAGTATGAGTGTAATTATCGCAGGAACTAGAATAAAAAAAATAATTAAAAAAAAAAAAAATGACAAAATGGCGAGTTGTTGAAATTTATATATAGAAAACAGACTGTTTTTTCCTTATTTTTTGTATGTAAAAAATAAATTAATAGTTTAAAAAAACTAAAAAATACGCTTTTAGTGTTACCTGCTCAGACGTAAAAAATTTAACATAAGAATAAAATGACTGAGGACTGGCCTAAAAGCGTGGGGTGCCTGATATCAATCGTTTGACCACTAGTTTCATTCCGAAATGGAGACGAGAAAACATATGCACCCCACGCTTTTAGAACAGTCATTGGGTTCGACCATCTTATGTTAAGAATTATTTTTTACTTTTTAGATTGATTAACTCTAAAAGCGTATTTTTTAGTTTTTTTTAAACTATTATTGTTTTTTACTTTTTGTCTGATTAACTCTAAAAGCATATTTTTTTTTTTACTTTTTTAAAGTGTAATTGTTTTTACTTTGTTTTCCACTTGGGCGGTTATCCGCTAAGTTTACATACTTTTTACCCACCGCGATTTTCGGCCAATAGGAAGAGCGCAATTCGACATGATCGCACTCCTATGCCTTTGAGATCCGCCTCTTTTTAGCCACCGAAATTTTCGGCCAATAGGGGAAGAGCGCAATTCGATCGCGGATCAACTGACTCGCCAGTAGATGGCGCCATCAGTCCCAAAATCGAGCCCAAAAAGTGAGTTACATACAAACATACATACAAACATACAGGTGAAGCTAATAAAAGCGTATTAATAAGAAGTGTTCAACGTAAGAACTTTTTTTTAATTTCATTGATAGGTACTGGTGTACTGAATAACATAGTAAAATTTAAAACGAATCGGCAGAGCAATTTTTTTTCTTTTTTTTTTGCCTCGCACCGTACGGAAAAAAGTAGTTTCGAACTAAATGAGTTTGAAGTTTAAGGCAAGCACATTCTCAATATGGGGTAAGTAAGTATATTCTCAGCTAAATGGGCTGTAGAACTTAAAATATCGTCAATATCGTTACAAAAATTAAAAGGATTATACTTTCGAAATATGGGCCTGAATGGCCGAGTGGCTAGCGCTCGGTACCACAGGTTTCGGGTTCGAGTGCCGGCGGTGCCATGGATGTGTGTATGGCTCGGAATCCACTTTAAACTGTAGGTCCCGGTCTAATAGGATCGTAGAGCGTTGCGGGGGCATTGTTACTCCGCGTCCGTGGCTTATCTTCAAGTTACACTCGCAGCCCTGGGTAATGCAAAGTGAGTACGTCTGTGCAGCGCCTGCCTCAAGACATCCAAGACCAAGCTGTCTAAGTGTTTGCCAGCTGCATTAGAAAGAAAAAAAAAAAACTTTCGAAATATCGAAAAAAAAAAAAATCGATTTTTTTAAAATTCTAGACTCTTAATCTGCGGGCAGTTCCAGTATTTTATTTTTGTTTGGACAAAAAAGTAAAAGGAACTGGTAGAGGAAGTGATAGATCGATTACTTCATTTAAAAACTGTGTCGTTGGTTTCGAGATAAAAGTATTAGATAAGTGTGATTAATGGCGTGGCTTTGTTTGTTTATTCCGATTTATCTTGTTGGTTTATTTTCTAATAAAATTAATAATATTAAGGTATTAAATAACAGATTTATGCAGATTTATCGTGGGCTTCTGATTAATTTATTATTATTATTTTCGTTCTTTTGTAGATCGAATAAAGATAATTGAAAAAAAAAAAAAAAAAAAAAATGACAATAAAATCTAATATATCCAAAATTTAATCAATAGAGAAGCACATTCGCAATTGTTGCATTTTATACTATTATTAAATAACGCAACAATTGAGAAATTTTTATTAAACAAGATTAATTTACAGAAAGTTTAATGATAATAATATGTGTGCTGAAATTGCTTATTACAGATAATATTTAATGCAAAAAATAATATAGATTTTTTTAAATACTTAATGCTGTACAGCATTTTGAAATGAAACAAGTAATATTAAAAAAAATTTTTTAAGTAAATTCCTACTTTTTTCCCCACTATATTGCAGAAAGTCCTTTATAAATAATTTTCATTCATTTTTTTAAGTTAGAAAAAATTTTCTTTCTCTCACACACACTTTCTTTCTCTCACATACACACTTTCCATCTCTATCACTAATTTATTCACACGTTTCGTTTTTCATTTTGTTCTCTCATTGATTCAGACTAGAACCCAGAATGAAAAAAGAATTTTTTTCCAGCGATCTACCCGCTTCGCCATTGACGGTATTTATTCCTAAATTTGTATACTGCTAAATATCTTATATAAGAGAAATTTTTTTCTTCCATATAAAACTAAAATTAATTAATTAAATTTAATTAATGAATTAATATTTGAAAAAACTGTATTAACATCAAGTGTCATCCACTGCAAGTTTTAAGAAAATGTATTTGAACTTGTGTGGACGAATAAAAAGTATTTTATTAAAGAATTGAACAAGATATATAAATATACCACGAAGAGTGTAAACTAATAGTAGGAAATGAAAAAAAAACAAAAACCATTGTAAATGCAAAATTTGTTAGCTCTTTGTTATAAATTTTATAAACTTATTCATTTAAGATAAGTATCCTATTTTAAATAAAGACCTCAGAAATTTAACAGCTATTCTTGAAAAATACAACAATAATAATGAAAAATGATAATGAGAGTACATTCAATTGTACACATCTGTGAATTTTTAATTAATGCATAAAACTGTCTA
Organism: Caerostris darwini; assembly: GCA_021605075.1. NCBI lineage: Eukaryota > Metazoa > Arthropoda > Arachnida > Araneae > Araneidae > Caerostris > Caerostris darwini. Next base: position 268,375 of record BPLQ01006772.1, read on the forward strand.
CTTTTCGCGAAAGCTGGTGCTATTTTCTGGAAATCGACGGAGTTCTTCAATTTCACAAAACTGATAAAGTTACAAGCATTTTTTTTAAAGAATGTTTGTAGAAATATTAGTTTTTGCCGTAATCCAAACAAAACAAATTCCGCATTATTTTCACATTTCAATCCAAATAATAATTTGATTTTGTTAGTGCTTAAAATTGAATTTTTATTTAACAATTTTATATCTCAAGGCGCATGAGTAATTATTTAAAAAAATGCAATTCTTGAACGCTGATTAAACGGTAAGCGAGGACCATATAATCAAATATGTAGGTAAATATGTCACGTTTAATGCTACAAGGCTTACATTTGTTGTTGTGATTAATCCTCAGTGTCCAGCAGCGCGGGACAGACACCCCATGAGTAATCTACTCATGGATGGAGAAAAGGGGGGCAGCTTCTGTTGTGATGGAGCACCCATAGGTAGAAGTCTGACTTGACTCCGTATCACTGAAGAAGGAGGGCAGTGCCTTCCGGGAGGACTTTTAGGGGGTCACTGCCCCACATTTACATGGGAGAAAACTTCCACCAGGTATTCTAACTAATGAGGTAAGATGCTGAACACCATAAGCGCCATCGAGCCTCTCCGTTTTTAAACACTGTCTACAACAATGCCGCGAGCGGATTGAACCTCAACGCTAATGCTCACCAGCGACGTACATTGGCACGAGTCAGGCAGGCTTAAATTTGGTCAAATTGAGTTAAACTATTTAATATTTTAAAAATAAATCGTGGTGAACGATTTATTGCAAGAAATAAAATGTAATCAGATCCCTTATGGAAAGTATAAGTCAGTTTTTTAGCTTTTCAAATGGTAGTATCATGAGATTCGGTTTGGATTGTCGCTCTACGATCATTTTTTGCACACTTTAGGCTAATTAAACCGGGACCTACAGTTTAACGTGGATTCTGTACCACTAGAAAACATCCATGCTACCGCCAGGATTAGAACCTGAAGTCTTTGGTACCAATGGCCAGAGCGCTAGCCAATTGGCCATCAGGCCACAGTGTCATGAGAAGCGCATCACTAGCAGTGCAGTGAGCTGAATCTCAAATATTTATTTCATTTTTCAAATGGAAAACAATATTGAGAACTTCTCTTTTAGAGGACAACTTTGGTTCAGTGATGTAGACATTTGACTAACAAGCAAATATCTGAAGATTTTCTTGTTAAAATGGAAGTTTAACTACTTGATGCTATTAATGAAAAGAAAGATATAGCTTAAAATATGTGTTATTACTATTTCCCTACTATAATACTTAAAATAAATTTTTATTACCTTTACAACTTAAGAGTCAAATATAGCCGAAAAAATAAACAAGTACTATAAAAAAAATTTTTAAAGTCAATTCCTCCTTTTTTTTTCTTCACTATATTTCAGAAAGTCCTTTATAAATAATTTTCATTCGTTTTTTTAAAATTTATCTGGCGCCATCTATTGGTAGATATACGCAACTTAAATCTAAAAAAAACCTAAAATTAATTAATTAAATTTAATTACTGAATTAATATTTGAAAAAAACTGTATTAGCAACCAATGTCATCCACTACAAGTTCAAAAAAAAAAAATTTATTTGAACTTGAGTGGATGAATAAAAAGTATTTTATGAACGACTGAAAATTTGAACAAGATATATATAGGGAGAGTGTGAGCTAATAGAAGGAATTGAATAAATAAGAATACAACACTTAGTACAGTAGTTGGCAACAAACTGATCTGCTTGAGTCAAGTTCAGGACGGGAATGTGACTTGAGCATCTAGACACGACACTACTATCTGAATATAAAAAGCTAATAGTGAATTGAGCACATAGTAGAGAGGGAAAGGAAATGTATTCTCCTATATTCAGTAGTCGTTATCGACTAATACTTATGTATTTAAATTAAGTGAAGTTTATTCAAATTTTCGAAAATTTCATGAGTTCTCAAAACTAAAGCTTGGTCGTGACACTTAAAACTTATTTTTAAAATCTGAAATATTTATGGAATTTATATTATTAGTCCTTTTTTAGGCTGTAAAACGAAAATGAGAAGATGAGTCATCAAAATTTCAAAAGTTGATTTTTAAGGTCCACCCTAATAGAGATAATATTCATATTCTTCATTTAGCAATTTTTAATTCATGAAAAATAAAATGAAACTATATTATTATTTCCACGATTTCTTATATCAATATGCAAGTTCTATAGATTCTCTCTGAAAACCCATATAACTTCTGGAATTAGGGAGGGAAAGATCGCGCCAGAAAATTAAATGTTTCTTAGAATTCATTTTATATTAGGTCAAGAGTGTTAAACTACAAACCACGGCAATGTCTTGCGCATGACTCAGCAAGTTGAATTTATTTTTTACAATACAAAGTAATAATAAAATATTTTGATTTATTAGGGAAAAATACGGCCAAATCGCAAAATAGAGGCTGTTGTGATTTGACAATTGTTTTTGTGGCGTCAGCTGGGCGATAAGTGGTCAAATGTGATGGATGACCTGCGTTTCTTGTACCGTTTGCAATTCATGAAAAATAACGCACTTACGATTGCAATCCGTTACTTGGCGCACTTTGGCGAAAATTGTTTTTGAAGCCAAATTTCAACGGCCTCTATTCTGCGATTTTATCAAAAATAGAATCACAGATATACACTTTTAAATACGGGGAAAAGAAAGAGCTATTTGAATCAGACGATAATCGATAGATGCGAGTATATCCATAAAAAAAAAAAAAAAATAATAATAAAAATAAAAAAATATTTAAAGGGATTGAATGTTTCATTTAGAAAATGACAAAAGTCCATCTGGGAGATTTACTAATATTACCAAATTCTCTATAGTTGTCGGGATCCTAGAACTGTAGGAGATGCCTGCTCATCAGACCTGAAAAGTGACTCATTGGGTAGAGATCTGGCGTAAAACTAGCCAAGAAAGTATTGAAGATAAAAAAACCTATAGAAATAAATGTCATGCACAATCTAGTGTGGTTTTTATCTTGATGAAATGTCAGCCTGGATAATCTCTGTTGAAACGCAAAAGACAGAGGAACACAATAGAGAGTAGTAGAGTGTCACGGATGCCAACAAAGGGCTCCAGCTATCAAATGAAATGGCACTTACGACCTTAACTCTGTTATTAAGCTAGGTGATGGGCGACAGTCAGTTAGTATTTACATTGCTATCCATAACGTCTACGCTAGTGATCGCTGCTCAATTCGAAGCTGTGTCCATCGCTGAAAGCAATTCAGAATCATACTATCAGTCAAATTTCAGGTCGCCTACGCACAGGGAAAGGATAATCACTGCATTAGGCGTCGTTCTGAGATACCGTTCTATCAGACACCTATTAATAATCCCTGAAGTCTTTTGTGTAGTTTGATAATATGTCTAAGAACAACTGTAATCATTTATATATCAACCACTTCCTTCTTGATAATGTATATTGGCATAGTTCATCCATTTTTGCCAATGTCGTCAGAATAAGGTGAATAGTAGTCGAAGGAGTCACATTGGAATTTCTCCTTTTTTTACACAATTTAGATACTTTGAAACTTCAGCTATATATATTCATCAGCCACCAAAATATTATTTTTATGTTGGATTGAAAGGTATTTGCATATTCATATAATTTTGTGCGTGTTTTTTTTATGTACATAAGCATATAAATACAAATAGAATTATAGAATCATATTTAACAGTAGGATAACAATAACAGATATTTATGTAGCTGTGCTTTTCACAAATAGTTATTTATAGTTATGGATAAAATTTACTCACTTAGGTAAGCAATTCTAAATGAGGAAAAAAGCTATCCATAAATTGTACTACTAATCAAACTGCATCAGCGGAAAGTTTGCAGAAACTCCATCTAATTACCATTATATTTAATACGTACCTACTATCCCTTTTTAATATAAATGAAAATAGTTAAATGTTTCATTCTCGATGTATATTGTACGTATCATACTGTGATGCTTGTTTTAGACATCAAAGTATCACACGAAAGTTATTGTTAAAGTTATGCTACAACGAAAGTTACTTGTCTTACAATTTACTTTCACTAAATTGTGACAAAAA
>BPLQ01006772.1:272577-328985 GCA_021605075.1 Caerostris darwini
AAAAAAAAAAAAAAAAAAAAAAAAAAAAAAAAAAAAATTGAAATCTGCGTACAAACCTTAATTTATCATTAGTAAACAATGAACATCTATTAAAAAACACCAGAAATTTTAATTTGGATACATAAAATCTTCAGGATTTTTGTATCCAAATAAAAGTTTGATAGAAGTTTAACTAAGTTCCAGAACGAAGTATTTATAGATAAAGAAAAGGTAACTACGAAAATCATATCCTTTAAATAAATAATAATAGGACTGATTGGTTAAGAAAATATTAATATATTTTTCTATGTTAAATTACATTTAAAGAAATTTAAGAATGAAATAATGTGCCCTTTTTGATAGGAACTTCGGAAAAAATATATTACTTAATTTTATCCTTCTGTATTTAATATTTAGAATAGCAATTCAAGATTTATAAATGATTAAATAAATTAATATGTTTTTAAAACCCATTTAACTTAAAAAGAAGTCTAATTTACGAAAATATTAAAACAGAAATCAAACATACGAGAAACAATAGTTTAAAAAAAATCAACAGTTCAATGTATATGTTTACATACCTTCAACATTTTCCCATGTCACCATTCACCTGCAAATACTTTTCATATAGCACAATAAACATTTTTTAGTCTGTTCTTAGAATTCTGCCACCTAGGGACTCAGCCAGTTCAATGCTGATGATTTTCACATATATTGACAAAATGTTGGGAAAAAAACACATTTTCGGCAGAACGAAAACATTGCAAGGAGATGAAACAATTCCCATGAGAGATTTTGTGTCATTTGGACAGAACAGGTCAAGGATGGAAAGAATTCCAGAAGAAACATTCCACGTCAATGGTTTTGAATGGCATATCTATTTAAAAAGTGTTATAGTACGTTAGTGTTAGATGTGATGGTTATTGCTGGCTCCATGAAATCCACAAGCAGCACACCCTCTTGATCCCAGAATACGTCATGGGTTTCATGATCGTATTTGCTTGCGTCTTCGGATATTCTAAGTGGCACCATTACATATATAATTGTTTGAACTAAACATTGACTTATATAGGATCCCCGGTTAACCACTAATCGGTCAGTGAGAAAACAATTCATCATAATCACTTTCGTAAAAAGTCCAAAAATGCACATGCAGCAACCATCCTCTTCATTTTGTGATCAATTGTTAATATTTTCAAGTACCATTTTGAAGGTTCCGATTACCCAACACAACTTTTCATGCTGACACAAATAGAACTGACGCGGAAATTTAAAGCAGAAGTAGTAAAATGACAAAGCCTTCACAACATTAACGTTAGCAATCACTTTCAACAAGATCGTGAGTGTGAGGTTGATAACTCCTCTGTCGTATGACTGTCTCTTATACACTGAGCAAGCCATATTTCTCTTACAATATCATCCTCAATGCAATCATCCAGATAGAAGTGCATGGCAGCTAATGCTGCCAATACACTCGTTAAAGACAAATTGTTGTGACCGTCTTTCATTAATTCTCATGAATTTCAATAAAATTCTGCAGCACTTGCATCGTTGTAGTTAACTTTTGTTACTACATAAAATTAAGTTTGTTACTATGGTTATTTCTATACAAAACCTAACAAGATTGGTCATTTTCTTTGAAATGCGTTTTGTATATGATTCAGATGTAGTATGTTATGGAAGAAAGAAAAAAAAATGAAATATAGGGCAATAAATAATTGAATTTTATGTTACAAAGAAAAATATTTAACACATATTATGAAATTGAGAGATGATTAAGATCTGCACTACATGGAGTCAAGATTTTAGGAATCCTGTTCTCATTCCTACAGAGCAGCAGATTCCAACAGCCGAATTACTTTTAGAGTGCAGGGAAAGAGGGTGATAAAGAGCAAAAGGTTACATTTATATCAAACATATTCTTTTGTATTCATATCTGGGTAGCATGTTGGCCACTTTAATGGAAGAAAATAATATTCAAAATGCTGAATATATTGACTGATGTGGTCTAGCACTGTCTTTCGAGAAAATTATTTCATGCAGCCGCAGGAATTACAAAAGATCCGAGGTATAAATATTCAATTCCTGACAATATATACGTCGGTGCAGCCATTAAAAAAAGTAACCACCCAGACCAACACTACACAAATTAGGATTATCCAAATGCCATACCTGCTACGCATGATGTGTTGCCTATAGCTGGGTCAGACTTCAAACATCATTTATTCCACTGAGAAAAGTATGCATTTGTTCTAGCTTCATTTTATTTATCCACATTAGTCATATTCTTATACTTACCATTAGCAGGCAGCACTGTGACCTGTAGTTTAAGAAATGCACTCTATAAATCTGCAAGCATACAAACCAGCACTGTTGAATAGGTTTCAAACAATTTCAGTAGAAACACTGGGGCCAACCACTTGTTCAAAAGTGCTAAAAAAAGGGCTTGCATATTGCGATTTTCCAGGTTTTTATTGTGAAATAATTACCCCTCATTTCAAAGCATTGCCTGCCTACATTTTCAGTAATTGATAAAATCAGTCAATCTACATTTTCAGTTCAGTTCATTACATTCAATCTACATTTTCAGTTTCCTAAAGTAGATTCTGCTGTATTGTATCAAACACTGGCTTATTCCAATGGTTTCATCTGCAAATCGTGCGAATGCGAAATGATTAAATTTTTCTACGTAGATGGGAGTAATGCTGCAAAGGATAAATGTCATTATAGGTGTGTAATGGATCATTGCTTTTGTGATTTTGATTTGTGAACACGATTTTGAATACTGCAGTTTAGAATTTACAAATAATCAATCTTTATTTTTTGGAAATGTGCAGTGAATAATTTAAGTCATTAACTTACTACAGAATTGATTTAAAATGGGGGCATTAAAAATCAAAAACAAAAAAATATCTTAAAATTTTTCACTATGAATTGCTGTTTTAAAAATTTCTTTTAATTCTATTTAAGGTTAATTAGGCTATGACGTTTCCTACTTTTTACTAAATTATTTTTTTACTGCACCAGATTCAATGAATAAATTCATTTTGTGAACAATGATTTCAAATGGATATGTCAAGAATAGAATTAAAATCATTACAACATCACAAAATTTAATATCATTATATCAAAATAATAAGATATATAGACTGATAAATTTTATTTAATTATATAGCAACAAAAAAAGTTGCATATTTTCTCTTATACATATGATACTAGAGTTAATATTACCCTAAACTGTTTTTTAATGGCTAAATCAAGACTACATAACAAGTAATTTTAAAATATTTTTTAATAACATGAAGTGGTCAATCAGGCTACGAGTGAAATGGCTACCTTTAAAACTAATTTACTACCTTTTTAAAAAAAATTTAAATTGATTGCAATAATAGAAAACTAACAATATTGTTTTATAACAGTTAATCGTGAAGTGGTTTTTTTTTTTATTTGAACACAAGAGAGTATTGCATATTAGTTTACTCATGTAATAATTTTCACTGCTTGCTGATATTTTTCCTAGCTATAAGTTATAAAAAATTGGCAATGGTTCAGTTACATATTCTAGACTTCATTGGCAAATCAATAAGTTGCAATAAATTCTATCAATGCAATGAATACATTTTTGTACAAAAATTTAAATCTTTAGATAAAATTTTTCTGGACATTATCCATCAGCTTCCAAAGAATACATTTAAAATAAGAATATAAATTATATTTGTAACTATAGAAATACCAATTTTATAATACACTGGCTGCATTTAAATTCACAGGGAACTTTTAACTTATTAATAAAATGTTTTAAAATCTAATTGTAATATATTTATAATAAAATTAAAAAATAAATTAAATATGATTATTTCAATGGGAGTTAAGCAAGAAAATTTATTAAGAGTAGCAAGATTTGTTTAAAAATCTAATAAATTGATACATAACTTAAAAACTGTAAAAGAATTTCAAAGTCATGCATACAAAGTATTACTTTTAAAGAAAATTGCACGGGAAAAAAATACAAATAATTGTTGACAATGGTTTTTATTGATCACAGATTAAATGAGCAATGAAAATTGTTCCTTTCATTTTTCAATTCTACAAATAGGATTAGAATATACCATATTGAGATTCACTTTGTGACCAACCAATTCACGGATATTGTCAATCTTGTATTTAATCATAGTCGGCCTGTAATAATAAACAACATTGTTATTACTTTTGAATTATAATTACGAAACAAAAATAGTACAATTTTATTAAAAGTGAAAATGACTTATTTAAAAACATTACTTTGAGTACTGCATCAGAATATGATATGCAAATTAATGGAGTTACTGTTGTTTAAGCTCATTAGACACATGATAACAAACACAGGTTGAAAAAGCATCTGCAGTTTCTGTAAGTAGGAATCACATAATAAAACTTTGAAATAGCCATGTTTTAGATATGAATATTTGACATCCTTTATCTGATTGGTGACTCAAGTAAGCCAGAATGTAGCAAGAAGACCTAGAGTTACAAATGCTGTAGATGAGAGTTATCTGTACCTAACTGCAAGAAGTTATAGAACCCCCACACCAACTCATCACAGATCTTTTCTTGTAGAGGCCCATGGAAGATTGGCCTCTAGATTGCAGAAGGCTTCATGAAGGAGAATTGTATGCAAGATATCATCCTGTGTACCCTTCAAATCACGCCACTGAAATAGGTGCTTATGTGGTTTAATTGAGAAAGAATATATGTCAATTGGAATGCAAATCAATGAAGGCTTATACTCTTTAACAATGTGTCCAAACTTTGATTGCAAAGTGATTCAGGTCTAAGCTAGAAACTTAATATTGTTCTAGCCATATACATGAAAAAGAGACAGTGTAGGTCCAGTATCAGTTTAAGCAAATATCCATTTTGCTGGCTACACTGAACCTATACATTGTTCCAAGAAGCAATATTACTGCTGAGTTATACAAAGATGATATTCTTCATTTAATTGTTTATCCTTATGCAAATGCAATTGGTGACTCTTTCATCCAATAAGGCAATAATGCTAGATCATATAGAGCTTGGATAGTGAAGAATCATCTTCATAAGGAGACTATTGTGTACATGTGTTGGCTAACATGCTCTGAGGATTTGAACTGAATTTAGCACTTTGGGATGTTCAAGGAAGATGCTGCATTTAGGCAATCCTCTGCAATCTTTCAGTCTTCAAACTGCCTTGACACAGAAATAAACTTTGCATCTAATTGAGTAAATAAAATAACATCATATGGAGCATGGAACCTCACTGTTGTGCCCATACAGTTAGGATTACAGAGCACATTGAAACTGATCCCACATTAAACTTTGATACTATGGTTTTTGGTATAATTCCATTTTAAGTATTTTCAACACAGAAAATAGAGGAGCTATTGTTTTTCTTTTTCTGCCTTATTTATGAAACACTGCTTGATAAATATTTATACAAAATTTAAAATGGTATTTTTCAGCAGAGCAACATACACAACACTAATCAGCAAACAAGACTTGCAGCATGCCCAGTTGCTTCCTTGGCCTTCAATGTCTTCTGATAACTCGATAAAGTATATCCAGGACATGACTGGCTATCATTTGTCTGCTCTACCCCAGCATCAATTGGAAGATGGTTGAGAGCATACGGGTTCCTATCCCTCATGTTACTATCCATAAGCTAATTGAATCTGTACCTATGAATGAAGGTTGCTGTTTGCATTGACACAAAAGGTAGTCTTACTTCCTACTGATATCCCTGTATATTATCTTCTTGTAAATAACATCACTTATTTACATATGTATTCTTTGTCTGTGTATCAATTTTTATTACATTCTATCCACTCTTTTACATTTTCTATGTTGGATAGTGTATGATTAATAATATAGTGTATAAATAATTTATTTATATGACAAGTATTTCTGATTAGTAGTTCTTTAAAATAATTTTAAAAATTAAAATTTTCTACAGATAATATCTTATAAGGATTAAATAATTATATATAATTACTTGCCATGAAAATTTCATTTTAATTACTGTTATTTTTCATTCTAATATAAATAAAACATAAATATATACCTTTCTAGTGAAAGACCCCAAGCAATAACTGAAACATTATCTGGAAGTCCCATAGGAAGCAGCATTTCTGGTCTAAACATTCCTGAGTTTCCAATCTCTACCCATTTTTTTAAACCTTCATGATAGCTAAATATTTCCATACTAGGTTCAGTGTAAGGATTATAAGCAGGCTTAAAACGAAGTTTTGTGATTCCTACAAATTAAAATATTTTATAAAAAGAGGTACTAACACATATTTATACAGTTTTATGTTTTTAATAATATACATGATATACACTATTCCTCAACAATTTTAATATATTTATATCTGAAAGCCATTAATTAATTAAATTTAAATTGTATAATTAGATTTAAATAGTAAAGTTTTATTTTTGCAATAAAAATTGATTAATTTTAAATATCAATCACTAACGATAAATAGTGATACATTTGATATTTATTTGTCACTGAATTAATCTTTTGTAAGGCAGTATTCTCTAAATCAAGTTAATGAACAATAATAGATTAATTTACAGTTATATTTTATCCTAATTTATGTATTTTACTTTGTATAACAATCAGTTTAATGAAATACACCATTATTCCTCCTTCCACTTATTTATTTTTCTAATTTATACAGGAAACATTTTATCAATCATTCCACTGATTGAAAATGTAACAGAACAGAATGCTGCCTAGAACAACCAACAAAATTTCTCTTCATAATTACCACAGTAAACTTTCAAATATTATAATCTTCAATAACACCTATAATTATTCTACATTTTTACAAATCTACTATTTCTTTACGTATGATCAAGTAGGCTTCTTTTTTTATTTTTTTTTTATTCCCTCATTTTAAAATTTCATTAAAAATAACAACAGAAGCACAAAATGTTTATTTCCTAGAGGGGAAAAAGAAACACCCAGAAGTTAAAATTGTAGTAAACAATATGAGTAAACATGCAAGTATCATATAGCAAAATTAAAATGCCAAATTATAAGGCATTAATGTATTTAAACAATCACAAACTATTTATACAACCCCACATATTTCAAACATATATGGTATTTTAAGATATAGTATATTGATCTGAACAACTATTTACAGGAATCAATAAATAGTAAAAATATAAAATATGTGAATAAATCAAAACTATAGAATAACTTGCCTAATTTATTGAAGAATTGATGTAAGGTGCCGATTAAATCACCAAGTGTTAATCCATAATCTGCAATAACACCTTCGATTTGGTGGAATTCAGCAAGGTGAGTAGCATCTAGAGTTTCATTCCTGAAGACTTTGTCAATACTAAAATACTTTGTAGGGGTAAATTTCTCCTAAAATACATTAGAGAATGTTTTAATTAACGTGAAATGAAAAGAAAAATATTGGTATCAAACAAAACTGATTTTAAAATAGATATAATGATTAGGAACAAATTGCAGTTTTCATACGGAAATTATAAACTGCATTTCCTTTGAGATATTCTACAAAAGTATAATTTAATATATATAATTATAGGAACTAAATTTTAACACTAATAAATTTTTGAATTGATTCTTAACATTAAAATATTACACAGCATTCACAACATATATTTTGTAAATTTATCAATATAAATAGATATGAATTTTAAATAATAAAACAAAGATAATTAATAATAGAACAGTACTGCAAAATTTCATTCAACAATTCAGTTTTCAACTAATTAAACCTTTATTAAGACAGGCTATAAATATGAAATGATTTGTCACATAAAACTTATTAATTTACACAAAAAAATTTAAATTTCTTTAAAGCTAGACACATTAGTAACATCTAGAATTTCATTTTTGAAGAAGTGTTTGAAAGAATAAATTTAGAATGCAATGAAAATTCACATTAGTGATGGATTAAATCAATTTTTGATACATTGTTTTATATGCTGCATTATCAATTATTTAAATAATAAAAATTGTAAAAAATCTTACACATTAATGATCTCAATAAAAATGTTTAACAATTCTGACCTATTTGAATAATTAGTTTATTTATTTTTATTCTTTTTTATTAGATTCAGAATTTTCTAAATAATAGTAAAACCAGATATGCAAGACAATTAAAAATATATTGTTTTTACTTAACTTTTATGAATCTTATGAAACCCTTTTTTTTTTTTTTTTTACATAATATATATTTGGAAGAATTTCTGAAGGCAAGAAAATTACTATTAACAATAGATTTGAAGTCTTTAATAATAATACATTACTTGCTGTGCAAGAGCATACAACATTCGGGCACTAACTGCAGTAGTGTGAGTCCTCAACAAGTTTTTTTTAGCTTCATCAAGTTTCCAATCACATTGGTATCTATAAATAATATATTTTTTTAAATACTTTCAATTCACTAAATTACAGTTAAGCATAAAAATAATTACAATATTGATAATTTTTTATTTCTAATTATAAGACAGAGGACTAGTAGGTTGATTAGTTAAGAAATTCATGCTCAATAAATATATAGAAAACATATATACATACATAAAAAATATATATATATAAAATAGCAAAAAATTTTATAATGAACCATTTGAAATAATTAAGCGACACACACACATATATTGTACCTTGGTTATTTTAAAAATATTGGTATAATGTACAATTCATAAGGATTATTTCATATAATTATTTTCAATGCTGCATACTAGCATATTAATATATTTTTTAAATTATTTGCATGAAAGATAAATAAGGAAACGATTACTCAAATTACTACTTTTACAGTAAATCAACTTAATACTTATGTTACAAAAAACTGACTTAATAAAAATTCAAATTAATAATTTTTAACAGTAACCTTAATACTCATAAAATATATATATATTTTTAAAATACATTTTTAAGATAATAACAGATAAAGTGGTAACAATTTAATTAAATAAGCAAACCACCATATAGCTGCCAAGATCCACTTTTTAAAATACAGATTTCACACATAATTTCACAATTAAAAGGGTAAAATTAATTAATAAATACAAAATAATTTTTTCTTCACACAAATGTACAAATATATACTTCCTCAGACACTTTAATAGCTCTACCTTAAATAATTATTAATGCTTCATTTACATATCCTGACAATTTAAAAACAATTTTAGCTAAATTAATCGATTGTATGAAATACAACAAATTAAAAATTTCATTAGATTATATATAAACTAAATTGGATATTTTTTTTATTTATGTTTGAATGTATTTAAAATTCTTGATAGATTATATTTATTTGCAATTCTTCTTATATTAAGAGTTTTCAAAAATTATCTCTGCAAAAATTTATTAGCTCTAATTGCCTTTAAATTGCTTAAAAAAATTATCAGTGTTTACATTTTTTGCCATATAAATAGTTGCAATAATTTTATTCTCCTTAATTCTTATTTTGTACAACAGAATTTAATATTCTTATTTTAAATAAAAATTATAGGAAGTATTTGTCTTCTCATTTAAAACATTTTTTCTTTCCAGATTGGATTCTGAAAAACTCTTTAGTATTTCTGCTATATCGTTAATAATAAAATAAAGGAAGAGTTGCAGCTATGTTATATATTTTTTTTTTATTGGCAAGAGTATTTAAAATTTTAGTATTTTGTGTAAAATTTTAATAGTATTTTAAACATTAAATGGATAACAATTGGATGGATTTAGCAATTGAAAAATTATTAACAAGGTATAAAAACAAAAGTTTTTCCATGTATTAGCTTTTGCATATGAGATACAAGAATATAGTGAATTCTACAATAAATATAAAAGGAAAAAATTAATTAATATTCAAGAAAACATCTTTAATTTAAATACTAATGACTTAAACCCTATTAATATTATTTACTGAAATTATTTTATAAAAAGAAAAAATGAAAAAAGAGTTCATGATAGTAGACGATTTTACAGTTTGTTAGTTAATATTAAGTTATCATTACAAATTAAGTATGTTAGTCCAATGTTCTCTTTTCAGGACTTTAATACATATTTATAAAAATGTTTTTTCCCTTTCTAATAAATAAACTAATATATACATTACCATCCATGTTTTAATAAAAATAAAATTTGTTATTTTGCCTTAATTATATAATTCTCGAGTGCATTAAAACATATTTTCTAAGTAATCTTATTAACTTTTTACCATTTTCTTTATAAAAAAATTATGTATGATAATTATAGCTTCTCCTGAGGAAATAATGAATATGTTACAAGAGATTTTATAATAGCTTTAAAACCCATGAAAAAAAAATTACCCTTGAGAACCATATCCTCCAACAGAATGGACTTGCTTCACTCTCTCTAAATAATCCATAGGAAAGTCAAGGGCAGATTGGGGATCTAAAAAATCCCATAATATAAATAATAAAAATACATTTATTCCTACAATTATACAGAACATTTGCAATAGTAAAATTAATTTTCCTAATCTACAATATAAATATATTTAATAATCTAAAATATACTGTATATAAAATTTGTGGAAATAAATCAATTCAATGTCATGTAGATAAATAGGTATAAAAAAATACGATGGCAAAATGATAAAGGTTAAGAAACAATAATAAATTCATATGATAAGGCATTAAAAAAAAAATTACAATTACATTTATTTGTGATTTTCTTGATATTTGTTTTTGAAAACCATCGGTCTGTTTCAGAACACTGTGTATTCATTAAATATCATTCAAATTGTTGATTTACTCACTTTTACTTTAATAGATAATATTTTTTAACTCACTTAAAAAAAATATTTTTCAAATTTTTATTATTAAAAAAATACAAAAAGATTAAATTTATATACTTAAATTCTATATCAGTTAGTGAAATTTGAAATTAAAATTTAATGATAAATGTCATTATATATGCATTTATAAGATTTTTTATTTTACACATATAAAAAAGAAAGAATAAGAAAGAGAAGATAAAAAAAGAGCATAAATTTATATTTTATTTATTCAAATATTAGTAATAAATTAAAATATACGATTTTCTAGGATAGGGAAATTTTTAGATAGTCAATAACTAATTAAAAAATTTACCAGAAACAAAGAAGGTGTCATGCTGATCTCTAGCTGGATGTTGCTGTGGCTGAAACAGTGCATCAAAATTCCAGAATGAACTTTCAACATAATTATTTGTAGCCATTTCTGAGAAACTAGAAATATAAATACAGAATAAATATTTTCATAAAAAAATATATTACTGAAACATGAGTTTTCTGGGGTTTGGCACTATATGTCCAGGCATGAAGGGCAGTTTCAATTTTAGACCTTATCCTGAGAAGACGCTTCTCTCTTGGTCGCTATAGCAGAAGTAAGGAGGGAAAAAATTCTCTAAATATTTGTAACCTTGGTATTCAAAATAGCATAAATATTGAATTATATAGGCTATAGACTCATTTTGACAAAATTTCCCTTCTACTTAATTTGTCAAATCAGGACAACCAACAAATTTTCGATCATTAATAGATATGAGATCCCCCAGTAAGAGTATTAATATTAAGGAGGCAGTCTTGCTGCACATGGTTAAGTATTATCTTCTTAGAAAATGTTTCCTGGAAGCCCTGTCATGAGAAGTCACACATGTTTACTGAATTACGTCACTAAAGTACAGCTATGGTACCATGGTACTATTTATTGAACGTAATATGTAAAGGCACCCCAAACCATCACAAGTAGTCTGCTTCTATAGAAGCAATCACTAAATGGGTTTAAACAAGTACAGTTGTCACTAAAAATTTAGAATCACAATTCTGCACAGATTGCCGAAAAAGATCTATTTCTACTTAAGCATAATCTAATACTTCCAAACGATGCACAATGGTTTTTAGGAACAAGTGCCACAATAGTAAATGATTGTGAAATAGATGTTCTACAATCTTTTTCAGGATAGGATTCCGGATAGTGATTCTATTATAGAATAGTGAGGACAGATATAGAGGACTCAGCAGATTGTGCCCCCTAGAGGTCAGACAAATGACGCTGTAATGAGTGAATATTCGTTGAATGAGGAGGGACTTGTCCTAATTATCGGTTGTTCAAGAGCATCCTCAGCCAGGATGACATGTGTGTATTGTCAGTTAAGGTACTGAGCAATCTCCCCATCCACCTGATCCTTTATCATACCAATGATTTTTTTCCTCCAAAACTCAAACAGTTGCTCATATTTTTATCGACATTGCTCATTTTTACATCATAAAAAGGAATATGATAAACTATCCCTCTACAGCAGATCAGCAACATATTGAATCCTTCAGGGTGACTATTCAGTGTAAATGCCAGTCACACCTTCAACAATGCTTTGATGCTGAAATTTGAATTATTTGCACATGTTCTTGACATAAATCTTCATACCAAGTTTTGTAGGAACGTCACAACTTCCTTGAGCACTAATTTTCATGGCAATGAGAGCGTAAAATTTTTATATCCCTGAAGAATTGTATTAAAATACAGAATTTTATTTATTTGTATTAAACTGTAGAATTTCTTTTTTAATCTTAGTTAAAAAATGATTATATTATTAATAAATATTAACCTATAATAGAAAGTAACTAGTACATAATTATCATTTATAAATACAGTTTATTACTAAATATTAAAATAAAATAATGTAATTTCAATAAAATATTAAGATTAAGGAGATTAAAAATTTCTTAGATATTGATAAAGTTTAGAATATTTGTCATTATATTTTTGAACTGCAATAGCTTTTTTATTCCTTTTATTATCATATTGTCTTTTTTTTAAAAAAATTCTTCATTAAAAATTGCATTTCATGTAACAGTATACAAAATTATAAATGTTTTGAAACAATGACAAATGTTAATAGAACATTTAGATATCATTGTTCTGATACTTCAAGGAATAAAGGTTAAAATACTTCAAGGAATAAAGCAAATGATTTTCTATAGTTGTTAAAGAAAAATTTAATAACAAGATAATAAATAATAAAATTAAAAATTCCATAATAAATAATAAAATAACATTTTATATAAAGTAAAAATGAAAATTTACCCCATTGCTAAGAAAATTTCACGAAACTCATTTTTAACTTTCATTAAAGGATGGCGATGTCCACAATCAGGTGCAATACCAAGAGCATTGAAATTGTATGGCTTGAAAGTTTTTTCTTTCCAAGAAGAACTAAATTAAACATAAAAAATATTTTAAGTAATTTTCATAACTTTTTGTAACATTTTAACGTATGAGTAAATATATATATGTTATTAATAACAAGAATACATATTAAGAGACATTAAAGATAATAAACCATATTCATGCATATATAATTTAGATCCATTAGAGAAAAAATATTTAAGGAGATAAGTTATGTACATTTTATGTGAAATGTTTTAAGAAAAAAACTTTGCCTTTGCATTATATAGTTATTTTTAAAACTTTTTTTGTGCTTGTGCTTCTTAAATAAACTTAACAAACTTAAATAACTTAATAAACTTAAATATTAAACTTGTTTAATATTTAAGTTTATTAATATTAACTTCAAATTAATATTAACTTGAGCTTCTTTAAGTATCTGTGCATGTACAAAATATTTTATAAAGACACCCATAAACAATTTGACAAGACATTTGTAACTTATAAACAATTTTGCTAATATAAACAATATTAATTTGGTTTTGATTCCTTCTTATAATTATTATTTCTCAAAATTTTTTCATATAATAACAAAATAATTTTTCATAACAAATGTAACAATTAAATACTTTTAAGTAATAATTTATTCATAATAATACATTTAAATTGAAAATTCTCTAGATTAATAAAAGAAACAAACCTAAAAATCATTTCTGGTGTTAAATCAGTTTCTTGTTTAATATGAGATGTTGTGAAATCAGGCCCTTTTCCTATTTTATAACTTTTGATTTTCCTAGTAATAATAAAACAATCAGAAGAAAATATTAATTTTATAAACATAGTTTAAAAAATAAAATAGTTTTTAAAACAATAAAATAAATATCAAAATGATAATAAGACACTTATTACCAAGTACAAATAAAGTAACCTTTTTCAGATAATAACTATAAACAATGCTTTAATTGAAATTATTTGATTAGTTACAATATAGAAGATTCAATATAAATTTATTTTAATATTATAATTGCCAACCAGATGGTCCTATCATAGAAAGTATCCCAATTAAAATTAACAGTTTAGTATAGCCAACACACTCTTACTATTAATAAATTCAAAATTTAATTTTCTTCAAAATAAAACTAATAAATAATTATTTTATGCAAATTATTACATAATTGTTTTAATCCATTAGTTTAAAAACAAATATGCATATAGACATTTTTTTTATTCCCTTCAAACAGCCTAAACTTTTACTTGATAAATGGTCATTTGGATTGAATATTGAAATAAGCAACATTTAAAAATTACTCTATTATTAATTGCCTCTCAAACTTCATTCTTTTATGTGCATTTAAAAAAAAAATTTCGATTAATAACAAATTCAGCATAAATTTGAGAATATGTAGCAATGCATTATCCATTTTAAATTAAATTTGAAAGAATTATAAACAATTCACATAACTTGACAAAGTAGATCTTTTTGTTATTATATATCTATTTGATACAGCAAATTATTGCAGTTTTATACAGTAAATTATTTAAAGATTAATAAATTTAAACTATTGCTGAGAATAGCAAAGAATAAAAATATAAAAATATTCAGTAATCATGTGCTCCCTTTAAATCATAGAAATAATTATAATAAATACAATTTAAAAAATTATAAGAATGAAGTTTTAGTAAATGCTGCTGGAAATATGAGATAAAGAAAAAAAGATGATTTTAAATAAACTTTATAAAACTTTCCTTTGTAATCTTATTGCAAAACCTTAACACTTATTTTTTGAAAACTGCAAGATTGTTTAAGGTTTAATAATGAGTCTTTACCAAATTATTTTAACACAGCTATTACTGCACAATGACTTCTTAAGACATTCTTTATCCTATGATTGATTATTTCACTTGGGGTTATTGAGTCTAAGATTTGAAAATGTCATTATTGTTAAGATGAATTAAATTAAAAATACAGAAAAAAAAAATACTCTGTATAAAATATATAACTAAAATTCTTGTACAGTTTTGTAACAAACAGTTCATTTTTTTTTTTAATGTGTATTAAAATTTCCCATAGTAATTTTTCTACATATTGGCATAATATGAAGATTAACATGCCTTTTTTAACAGAGGAGTATGCCTCTTTAAATAAATACTGCTTTTTTTTTTAGGAATCAACTTATGCAATTTTGTATTCTAAAAGCTTTCATTCCTTTGGGCCTTTTTTTTTTGGGCATATTGGTAATTTTGTTATGTTTAAGGACCTTAATAAAAAAACAAAAACAAAGTACATTAATTGTAAGGTATTAAAAGCTAAAGACACATAGTAAATATAATTAGATACGATAAATATGAGCACATTACAAAAATTAAAAACATACACTTCTTGTAGGAGTTTCCGTTTCTTCAATTCTAGTTTAATTTGCTGGGAAACTTCATTTTCTCTAGATTTTTGTAATTTTAGCAAATTATTTTGAACTTCATCAATTATATTGTCAACCTAAAAATATATTAAATGTATAAAAAATTTATGAAATCAGGATAAGTAAAGCAAATATCTTAAAATTTAAAAAAACTTAAAATATTGTGAGAAGAGAAGAAAGAATATATATATATATATATATAATGTAATAAAATCTTAAATTTAATTACATGTATTAAAAAAGTAAATTGCTTTACTATATAAAATAAAATGTGAAATAAATATGATTTATTCTTTTACAATTTATCACACGAAGAGAAATATATTTTAATTTTACCTTCATTTTTACCATTTCTTAATTTTTATTAATTAGTGCTGCTGTTTTCATCATTAGTAAGCCACTCCTAATGAATGCATATCTTAAAAGCATTTAAGGGATTCCTTTGTATAGCATTATATGAAGAAATATTGACAAAAATTATATTTCATATTGATTTCATATCATTCTGCAGAGAATGTAGAAAATTAGCGTGTTGCTGAATTATATATAAAGTTATAAAGAAAAAAATAAATTTCTGAACATAATAAAATTACCTGTATATTATATAAATAAAGACATTTTTTAAATTTCTTCAAAAATTAAAATCAATATTAACACAGAAAAAACTGATGTTATCTGTTCTAAGAATTTCAGTGTTCTTTACAGCTATCCCAAATAAGAATGCTTTTCACTGAGTTGAAAATTTTAAGCAATAAGTGTACCAAAAAATGTAACCTTAATGGTCACACTAGAATATTTTGATGATGTACACAATATATGAATTCATTCTTCGTAAAAAAGCATTACAATTTAGCTTGTGAGATATCTTATTCAAGTTAAGGATATTGTACACAATCAGCTTATATTATTAGGTTCCCTCCCCCCCCCCCCCAACTATAACAACATAATAAATAATCAGTAATACATTAAAATTAGAATAAATAATTTAACAGAGTTCAATACATAAATATATTACCTTTCGAAAAGCCAAAGTCACACCATTTTTCTTTTCTATATAAATCCATCCAGCTGACATAGCTTTACTAAAACCAACATTAGCTTGTGGAACAGATTTCTGAAATCAGAGATAATTAAAATAAACACACAATAACACATTTATGTTATAATTAGTCAGTCAGATCATTATAAATTCCTTTGTTTGCTTTAATTGTTTATAATCCCATTACTACACTAAAACAATTTATAATATCAAGTACCTAAAAGAGCAAGGTTTATTTATATTATATATTTGGTAAATATATTGAATATATTCATTCATTTAAATTATATATAAAATACAAGCAATATATATATAAATACAATATTTAAATACAAGTATGCTTCCACGAAGCACTGATAATTACATATTATTTCCTTTAACTATTTCTTTCAACCAGATTCAACTGCACTTCATCTTTGTTGCTTTATATATGTATGTATATATATATATATATATATATATTACATCCTGAAACCTTTCATGAGATATCTGGGAAATAATGATTTTTATTTCAGAATAAGGAATCCAGGCAATATTTAAGAATGAGCATTACAATAGGGATTTAATTTAATTTATTTTCAATATTTGCAGCACAAAGAATACTATGATTTTTTTATCAGTGCAAGTTAATTTTATTACTATTTTTTTATGTCCATTTCAGCATTTTTTCCCTCATGAAATCATTTTCTTTACCACAGTTTTGACTGTGTAGTACAATGAAATACATTTATAATATATAAGACTGTAAGATTGTAAAAAATAAGAGAGCAGTGGCAAGTACAAGCAAGGGCTCTTATTGTGATCTTAAGGGCTTGATGGCTAGGCCTCTGGAGCTTGGTACCACAGGTTTTGGGTTTGACTCCTGGCAGTGCCATAGATGTTTATAGTGGTTTGAAATCCACTTTAAACTGTTGGCCCCAGTCTGTTTAGGCCTTGTGTGCACAAAATGACCATAGAGCGACAAACCAAACCTATTGTGATCCACAGGTAGAACACGCACCAAGGATATTCAAGTGACACTGATGGCATATTAATCAAAATGACAATTTAAATTATTTAAGTCACATCATCTACTTATAGTACTACACTATCATTCCCACTACATAATACTTCTTATATGTAATACAACTTAAATCTATTTAGTTTATTATCTTATTATATGTGATTCTCTTTTTTCATTTCAGCCTTTTTTTTCTCCCTATCATAATACTTTTTCTCTTCAAATATTGTAGCATGAAAATCAGTGATAACGCAATTGTAAAGTTGCATTTCAATCAAAGCCTTGTTTGGTGATGAAAGATGTCAAAATACCATTATGCCCTACACTGCAATTTTAAAAACTTTAATGCATGTCTTCATAATACAAACTAACATTTAATTTAGTTCTACAAGAAAAGGCTGTGCTGTTCAGTAAAATTAAGACGTTCTCCTTATTTTTATTTTACAACTTCAGCATATGATTACATAGAATACAAATCCAGACATTCAAAATGTTTGTTACTTGACACACATGGAACAAAATATACTTAATGATTACATTCCATCTTTAAGAATTTTAATTAATCTTAGAAAACACTATACAAAGAAGTTTTTGTAAGAGTACTAACACCTAACTACATATATTATCTGTCATTTAAATATAACTAATTACAGTCTTTTTTTCAACTTTTAACTCAGTCTTAATTACTTTAGACAAAGAAAAACAATTATATGAATATATCTCTGTAAACAAATTATTTATAATCCATGTCTGTTTGTTTTTAACAAACTAAAAGAAATTTACCATTAATTGCTGTTGTACAATTCCTTCGGGAGGAATAGCATAAAATACAAGTGCTTCATAACTTCCATCAGCAGCAACTTTTTCTCCTTCACTTGTTAATTTCCAATATGTTAGTTCTTGTTGTTCAGCATTAATAAGCTGTTAAATATATGAAAAATAAAATTTAAAAAACGTTTTTTCCCCAATAAATATTTAAGTAATTCAGTTATAAAGTATACATAAATAAACATTTTTTCAATAAATGATACAAATTCTTCTTTAATAACAATTATTTACATTTCCGGCCGATTGTAAACTTTTCACAGCTCCAACAATTTTCTGGTGATCGGTATTAAATTCTTCAGCAAGACGCAAAGAATCAACTGATTCTTCACTACTTTTATTTAAATATAGCAATATTTCTTCCGCTAACTCAGCCATTATTTCTTATATGTCATTACTTTATTTTTTCAGAGATTAGCACCTATAGTTGCGGCAATTCTTCACGCTGTTTCGTTTTCCGTGGAAATTATTGTTGTCGCCAATTTTTTTTAAAATCAGTAATACTAACAAAACATTAAATATATTATAAATGTTTGGTATTCATTTAATATAATAATGATATTAAAAAAATATTAAATAAATTAATAAATTAGAAGAGTTCATTTCGGTAAACATTTGTAGTAAAAGTCTTAAAACAAAAATTTGTACATATTTACATTTGCAAAATTTTTAACTTTATATTTATTTGAATGATTTTTTAAAAATAATTTATTAAATAAAATAATTAATTTATTAAATAAAAAAAATTCTTTAAAAGCAATTAAAAAAAAATATTTTTTTTACATCATTTCCGATGGTTTATCGATATTGTTATTAAAGGCTGTTTCGGAATCGTTTCTTATTCAGAGAAATTACAGTGTCAATAATTAATTTGATAGTATAGTTTTAAATATATGTACAGTTTCACGTTACTTAAATAATTCTTATTACTAAATCTACTGAAATGGAGGAATTAGAAGATTATTGTGGAACATGGAGAGTTAGTAAAAATTTTTCAATTTAAAATAATGACAATTATTAATGTTTACATTGTGACGTAATTTTCAGTACCAAAAAATTTTCTATTTAGATACTTTTGTATATATAAGTCTTTTATTATTTATACTGAAATACCATTCAAATGTTGATTCTGTTACAATGTTTATTTTTAAACCTGCTTAATTTTTATGTTTCTTTTACAAATGCATTTTAAGATATTAATGTTATTTTTTTGTATAAAAATTATTGCGGTGAAAGTTATCAAATAAACATCAAAATGGAGTAACCTAATATTCAATTTATTAGTCTGTTTTATGTCTTCGTTGTCTGTTTATTTTAATTTTTTTTTATATTTATTCATATATTTTGAAATTGTCTGTTATGATGGTTAAAAAAGCATAAATTTTGAAATAAAGTTAATTTAATATTGTGTTCAATTTTTTTATTATTTTACTTATAAAAATGAATCAGTTATGAATATCTATTTTCCAAAGATTATGCAGTTTTTATAAGTTATAAGTAAATGTACTAAAGGTTTTTAATCCATGTGATCTAATAAAATTTTTAAAATCTGTAGTGAACAAAAATGATTCTTAATAACTAACACTTAGATATGATGTTAAAATCATTTAAATTTGCATTAATGTTGATATGCATATATATTTAAAGCCAGTACATTATAAAGTATAGTACTTTGGATAACTTAAATAAAATAATTTAAATTAGGCTGAGTTTCATTTATATTAATATTTTTATGTTCTCTTAAAGTATTTTTTCAAAAAATATTTAATTATAATTCTGTTGCAAGATTAAAACTGTAAACTAACCAGTTAAATTTATTCTATAAATTAACTGATAAAAGATAATTTTCTGTTCTTTGCTTATAAAAAAAAAAGCATTGTAATCTTATAAATTATGAATGTAATATGTAGGAAAAATAATTGCTTGGAGATTAAATAAAAATTTTTCAATATACTGTGATCAGTGTTTTATTTTTTTGAAAGAAGTCCCTTATTCTTATTTTTAAAGATATTTAAACTAGATATTAAAACAAACATAATTAATAAACCTAAATTTTATTCTACTGGAAAAAAAAATCAAATATCCTTATCATTGCTAAAATTGAATATTTGTTATTAGATTTTTTTTTAAAAAAAAAAAAAAAAACTTTATTTTTCAGATTGTAAAATGTATGGCATTACCCCAAAGTTCAGAATCTACTGGATTAGAAGGGTTAGTAAACATAAATATTTTTTTAATCTTTGTTTATTATTGATATTCATACTTATTGATACTATTGATTTTTAAAACTTTTTTTTTTTAATCTACAGGACTGAGTTTACACTTAGTGAAAGTGGGGATGTAACATGGAATATACCTGAAGAAACAGAACATATGCCTTTTTTTAATTGTGAGACATATGAAGTGAGTTTTTTTAATGGATTGATCCAAAAAGTTTTTAATTTTTCAAATGTCTGATTAATGATATTGTTTTTAAATTTCTTGTGTAATCATTTTGTTTAGAAATAAAATGTTTATTTTTAATTGGAAGTAATTTGCAAGATGGTTTTTACTTGTTCTTATCTAGAGAATAAGTAATAACTATCCTGTTATTTAGAGCATCCTGTAGATGAAACTGCTCAATGGATGGATACTAAAATTATTATATGAACTACACTCATAAGTTAAAATAGTCGCCAAAAATAAAATTTTGTTCAAAAATGTCTGCTGGGGTACTGTGTAGCACAATATGAAAAATTAAACTTATGAAATGACCAAGACAAAGTTAAAATAATAATTTTAATATTTAAGAAGATGGTTAAGCAGGAAGAAAAACATTTTATGATTTGCACATGTTCTCAAGGCTGAAAGTGAGATGCAAAGCAACTCTGTGTAAAATGAGTAGGTAATGTTGATTGAATGCAAGTTAAAAGTAAAGCTGTTCTATGGAAAAATGGAAGTGCTATAGCTGCAGTCTCTTAAGTTTCAGAGAATTTACACCATAAATGAATATCTGCAAAAGATATTTGTTTAATGATGGCATGGTTTGAAAAGATAAAAAAAATTAAGAATTCAACAAGAAAGGGGATATATAAACATCACTCTGCAGGTTGTTGGGGCAAGGCAAGTATCTAGATAGACAGGCATTCTATAAAGAATAGATTAGAAGGTGGTCTGAAATATATGCCACAACATTAATTACTAGCCTAATAAATGATGAAAATGTTATTTTATTCTGTGTTCCTTATTTTCTATGTTTAATTTTTCATACTGTGCTGCAAAGTGTCTTCTGGTGATCATTTTTGAACTAAATATTTCTGTAGATTCCATTGGCATATCTGGTATACTGTCCATTTTGGTATACATCTGCTTACCAGTTTCAGTTGCAGGATGGTCTAAATAGAGGAAGTTTTAATTTAAACCACCCTGTATCTTATCTTTAGAAAATTTTAAATTAATTATATTTTTGATAACAAATAAATTATTTATATAACTCCAATTTATGAAAGTTTAATCTTAATAAAATCTTTGAATTAATAAATATATTTATAAAGAAAAAACAAAATTAATTTTATGTAAAATTTTGTTTTAATAAATATCTGCCAAGTTATTATTAGGCATTTTTATAATGCAATATATACAAAAGTGCATATAATTGCATCTATAGACATTAGTGTGATGAGCAAAATTGTGTAATATATACTGTGACTGATTGAAAAGCCTCTTGCAGAGAAATATTTATAGACATTATGAAATATATATATAACTGAGGCATGAACTGATTGTGGAAATAAATGGGAACAAGTTTTTTAAAAGAAAATATAATCACGGTAAAGATGTGTAAGGACATTTAATGTTCAAAGCAATTGAGAGGGGACCAAAAAAAGGTTGAAGACCCTTATCTCCAGCTCCATAATTATTTTTTAAAAATTTTCATATTTCTACACGTTCATAAGCATGTACAAAAACAGAGTGAAAAGAAACTCTAGATAGGATAGTAAATCTAGATGGAGTAGTAAATATCTACTCCATGCTCGTAGATATATTCCAAGGCAAATGTCTTAAGTGGCCAGTGGGAAAAGGAAACCTGGGACTAGAAGGGGTTAAGATTTGGTGAGGGATTTGTTTGTAAACAAAGACATTCTGCTGTCTATGTGGGTAATTTAATGCTAAAAGGAACTAAGGTACTACTGTACCTGTTTGGTTTGGAGGACAAAAGGAAATAATGTTTTGATGCTTTCAGATAAACTGAAAGTTTGAATGTAAGGTGTCTTAGGGGAGTGGTGAAACCCTCCTCATCTGCAGTTCTTGATCATTTTTTATTTTTTAATGGCAATGTGGTTCTGTCGATCTCCATGGAGTTTCCTGAAGTAGAAGCGTATTCTTTAGTACTTTAGCCTTTGCATTTTAATGCATTTTGAAGAACAGCTCTCTTGAGACCCCCCAATCCAGGGAGGGGCTCATATTCTGGGATGAAGTCCTCTGGTGGTATTTGAATGCCAGCTTCAGTACCACTCTTTCACAGAGTCTGGAATGTCCTGTGGGATCAATTTTGTGAAATCTTTGCCAACAAAATCAAGGTGATTATAACAATTTATTTCCTGTCCAAAATTCATCTTCTCCTTCCCAAGTGGGCGAGTTTGAGATCCTTCTGCCTTTGTGCTATATAACTCTTTGGAGTGGACTTGAATTCTTACTATGTCCAGATTTTTCAGTACTAGGTGGTTAATAGAAGTACTGGAGGAAAGGGATTTCTTCCTTTGTTGCTTACACATGTTTAGTTCAGGAAATTTTTTAAAAGTAAGTTAGAGTGCTTTTATAAAAAAAAAAAAAAAAATACAAAATGAAAAATGTTCAATCGAGGTTAAAACCATGTCTGGACATAATTCAGAATTTGAAAAATGCTCAAAAATGTGGTTTTAAGTCTTGTTCTTGTTATATTCTCATTATGAAAAAATAATGACAGTCTGCTGATAATATTTATAATTTATTATCCAATTTTTCTATCTTTGTTATTAATAACAATTTTTGAAATGTTTGTTGCAGTTATATTCTAGTAATCCACATTATTTAAGATTTTTTGGTGCATTCGTTGGCCATGTCATAGAATTTCAAGTAAGTGATGCTTTTCCTAAATATGAAAATATACTCAATTTATTTTAGTTTAAAATTTATTTTTTATTATTACATTATGTTCTTAATAAAGTTTTGTATTTAAAAAGCATATTTACATTTATTACAATAATTTAATTTCAAATTTTTTTTCTAGGTCGATCGACCCAAAGATGACATTATTCAACTCACTTATGAAGGGTGGTTTATATTGAAATGCGAGAGGGTGAGCAACATATAAACTGTTAATTTTCTAATTTATTTTAATAATTATTATTTTGTAACGATTTTTAAATAAAATTTAAAATAACTAAGAAATTTCAGAATTTGTTTTTCTTTTGAAAAGGAAATGTAATTTATTTACCTAATTAGTGTTTCAGTTTAATATTAATTGCATTTTATTATAAGATAAAATGAAAATACATTTTTACTATGCGAGTGCATGAGATTAACTAATTTAGCTAAATTATAATTATTAATCAATGTTTTTTTCAATTTTGCATTTATTTAACACAGAAAAATATCATTTTATTAGTGTTTTGCTAATTTTGTATTCTATTTTTATTTTTACAGGTTTTGAATGTAAATTCCAAGCAGTTTCAACTAACACCATATTCATTTTTATGTGCCTTAGTAGAAGGTTATTTTTCAGATCTTACCATTTGTGCAAAAAATGGCAAAGAAGTAATTTAAATTTCTTTTTCTATTCTTTTACATATATTAAAATTAAATATATTTCTTCTATATACTGTTTAGAAATTAGAAAACTGTTTGTGATATTATTAGTAATATATTTTTTGAAATCTAGTTGTAATTGTATCTTGACTAAATTTCTAATTTTAAAGACAGTACATCAATTTTTTTTTATCTTTTGCTTTTGGATTGTTATTACATAACTTTGTTTCTCACTAGTGGCTTATAATGTTATCTATCACTACATTCAATTATTATAATTATGGTTGTTATCTATGACTTTATTGGAACTCAATCCGTACAAATTTGGCCACTTACCATAGAAACAAAAAGAATATATAAACAAATCAAAATTACAAAGGGAAAAAAACAGAGATTCTTAACAAAAATGCCCAAAAGGCCTTAAAAACAAATTAAATGTTCTAAGGATAAACATTTAAAAAGCTAGAAACATCATAATAAAAGTTTGTGTGATCAGGACCAGTAACCAGACTCTCTCCAGTAAAGAGTATACAAATTACCTTTCTGTTATAAGTTAGAGTCCAGCCGTAAGTAAACAAGTAGCTGGGTCTTATTCAATTTCTCTGTCTTACATAAAGCATGTATATTAGAGTTCATAATCCCTATTTTTGCCAATTTGTTTGGCCAGGCTATCGTGCTGGTTCTTAACTACCAATAGCCTCTTTGCGAGTTTTACTACTGAATATTTTTCACTCATCCCCAATTGTTTCCCAGGCTTTTCCTTTGTTGTTAGGTAATAATTGACTATTTTACAATGATTTAATTTTGTCCCAAATAGTTCTCCTAAAAGAGTCAAGAAGAATAGGACATTGTTCAGGAACTTCTGTTCCTTTACTTGCCAGATGTACCCTTTCATTTCCTTCAATTCTAACATGCGATGGAATCCACTGAAAAGGGATGTATTTACCATTTTCATTGAGGAACTTAATATTTGGTTTTATATGGGTTACAATTGCAGATTGTTCTAAAGCGATTGCTTCAATGACTGATCTAGAATCCACCAGAATAACTGCTTTTGGAAAAAGAATGTATTTTAGATTTAAGGTTTTTGACTGAAATCTAATTATTTACTAATTAAAATTGTTATCTAAAAGTTTTAAAATAAATGCTAGATTTAATACAAAAAAGGGCATTTTTTGTGAAGTTTTATTGAATATATATTGTTAACTATTTTACTATGTAAATTTATAAAGTTTTAAATTTACCTTCTTCCCCTCAAAATTAATCACAAATTTCTTTTCAATAATGTTGCATTTCATTTAATTTAATCATATACCATATAAAAATAGAATATATATTCTGACATAGCCTAACAGTAGTAGTTCTATGTAAATATCTGTCATTAAGATTATGATCTGAACTATTAAGAGCATAGATGTAGTTGATATTTTCAAACTATCTCAAATCATTCCCTTCTGATTAGGATCTTTGGATATCACTGGATGGAAATTTTCATGGCTGTCTTTGAGCTAAATGGGATGTCTTACAAGCATTGATGCATTATATACTCATAAGAATTTTTGATTATACAAGTTTTTTGAAACCTTGATGTTTTCATCAAAACTTCATATTGTATAGATATATAAAATAAAAATACTTTTTACAAGAAAGCGTGTCCTGCTAGATTATATATATATATATATTTATTTATTTTTTTTGATTGGCCAACATTTATTTCTTTAGTGTCTTGGAAAAGATTATCATTGTTATATTGTATAAGAAATGTAAACTTTAAGTTTTTGAGTTTTATTGACAATAGACATAATATTCCCTTTCTTTAATAAACCTTTGTTAGATAGGGTTACTGAATGAAATGTGTAACTAAAATTTATTTGCAAAAATTAATCTTAATAAATGTGTAACATTTTATACAAAAATAAAAAAATATGAATTGGGATATTAGCAAAACTATTTTTATTGTAATGAGAAATAATTAAATAATTTAAACAAATATTATTTATTCATTGCAATTTATATAAAAAAGAAAATCAAATATAAGTAAGATAGAAAAAAGAAATTTCTCTGTCATCAAAATTCCCTCTTAAATTGTGATTGATATTACAAATATTATTAAAGTTAATTATTAGTTGAAATAGTAAATTAAATTATAAATTTTAATTTTAAAAAAAATTGTATTTAGTGATATATTATACTGAGCTGAAATACAATATTTTTATTTTTATTTATAATTATAAGCATGCAGTTATTAAGATTGTTATTTATTTTTCTTTTAGTTTAAGGTTCATAAAACAATTCTGAAGCTTGGTAATTCAGCCATCAACTGGGATGCTTCACCATGTCCTCTATCAAATTTACCTGAAGATGTTTTATATACAGTTTTGCATTATCTTTATTCAGAATGTCTGCCAGACCCTCTTGATGACGAAACAGCTAAAAGTTGTTTAGCTGCTACTGGTGATCTACGTGGCTTTGAAGCATTTAGAGAACTATGCGTATTATATCTTAAGAATAATGCTCTATTAGATCGTAAGTATGATGAAAAAATTTATTTTCATTATGTACCATTATTTTCATTGAATTTAATTTATTCTGTTTATTGGTTATTTAGTTAAAATATATGAATTTGTAGATTTTTAGCAGTTAATAAAATAATATGCAGTATAATTGGATAGCAAGTTGTAAGTAAATGAAAAATCTATAAGAAAAAATATAGTTAGTTTCTGCTCGAAGGCTATATAGTCCAGATTTGGTATGCTAGTCTTGTAAAATTGCCTTCAGTATTTAGGCAATTATACCACTGCTTCACTGGGGTGAATATACCCCTTTAGTAAAACTCCTTTTTCTGCTGCTTGAAATTCGAAGCTACCTGCTGCACATCTATGTCTTACAGGAGCTAAGGACTTTTTAAGAGACCAAAGGCCTGAAAATTGCATGGGAAGATATCAGAATTGTAAGGCAGGTGCTCGAGTACCTCCCATTTTTTAGTGAGCATAACTTTTACATTGAAGCTTTTGTGGTATGGGGACACTTGTTATCATGAAGCAGAATCACTGCAGTTTTCATGGGAATTTTGCTTTAATTGCACATTGTAATCTTCCAGCATTTTGCAATACCATTCCCCAGTAATTGTAATTCCCATTTATACAGATTTTAAGCAGGGTTGGGGAATTGGTGAAAAAAATTTGATTCGCAAGTCAAATTTTTTATATTGACTCCTGGCTGTTAATTCTTTTCCATGATTTTATGTACTATGATTTTAACTAATGGATTTAGAAGAACTTATGAAATATATTCAATGATTTTTATTACACTTATCTGTCTATAAAAAAGTTTTTTCATATCATATTCTTTACAACTTTAAAAATGTAGCATTTATACTGACTTAAGACATGCTTTTACTATAAATTTGCTTACAACAAATACATATATCTTCTGAAAATAATAGTACCAACTTAACATATTAAAATGGTTACTGAATTAACAGGTTAAAGTATTATGGAATGGCCTTAGATCTGTAAAAGAAAATTGTATGTTTTAATCACAAAGATACTATATTTGTTATACCTTAAATCTTTTTTGTTCTCAATAAACTTCTGTAAGATTTTCTTCCATTGTTGATCCAAGCTAGCTTTTTATAAACCTCACTGTTGAGAAAAAGTATTGAACTCTTAATACTGCATTCATTGCTGAGCTTTTATTAATTAGACTTAGATTTTAGTTTAAGTTTTAAATTAAGTATGCTGCTAAAGAAATAACTATCTTTAGAGGTTGTATTGTTGAAGTAATAGCCTCCTTAACACTTAATTTTAACATTAATTCCTAAAATTTTGGAAAAAAAACAAAAATTAATTTTATAAAAAAAAAATCAGCTTTTTAAACTGACTCTTGATGCTTAACTACGACTCTCCACCTATGTCTTGATAATGCAAGTTGGAGGTGGGGAAGATAATTTCTTTTAATGTGCCCAAAACAAATGTTTAAGCTTCTTTTGCTGAATTGAATAATAGTATCAACAAACTATCTTTAGAAAATTTTTTGAATGTTTTATTATTTGATAAGTATTTTATTACCTTTCAAACAATATCAGTTTTGTAAAATTGTTAACTTGTCTCCATAGAGCTCGAATTCAAGCTTCTAGTGAAGCATTGCAAATAAACAGTTAAACAATGAGAGTTATGGAAAAGATGTTATTTTTAGTTCAAAAGTATATCATTCCTGAGTATCAGGAATGAGCATAACTGGGAGATTTTGTAAGAAACACAATCCTTAAAAATTAATGTATTTTAAGAAATAATTGCAGCACATCAACAGCATACAGCTTGTTATTTATAAATTGATTGAAGTGGACAAGAAGGAAATGCAATTTTTGCTTATCTATTTCTATTATAATCCTGATAAAGATAAAAATTAAATTTAAAGCAACTCTTTATATGCTGATAATTTCAACTTTGTAATTCTAATTATATATGTTCAATATTACAGAAATTTTAACATTAGTAGAAGAGATTCACTCAAGTGGAGATCGGATAATTGATTTCTTCAATGGGAAAAGTGATGCTCTTTCTTGCTCTTCGACTTCCAGTGACTCGGATGATGATGTAAATTTTGCCAATGATCCTTCCATACTGCGTTATATCATTATTCAAGCTTTGAAAGAGAGTGCAGTGGGTAAGCATTTATAATTGTTTTAAAAATACTTCTGTGTCTTTGAAAAAAAGAATGTGATTTATGATTTTAAAATTAATTCTTTGTTTGAGATTTGTATTTTACTTAAGTAATTTTCATCTATGGAAGATACATTTCTGAAGAATTAAACATTGAGTAAATAATCTTTCATATATTTTTGACTTAATAAATTAGTATAAATAATTATAGTAAAAATTTATATTGAATGTATTGAGTGAAAATATATAAAAAAAAATCATTGAAGTTGTTAAAATTTCTGTGAAAGAATTTTATGCTTTACAAAAGGATACTAAGTTTTCCTGAGTGTTTCTGCCCTCTTCATAATAGAGATTGGTTAATGCTATATTGTATGTGAAAATGTTTATCTTCATAACCTTAATAATCTGTTGGTTTATGAAAAATTATTATTATTAAATTTATTGTAAAAACTTTTTTTATCTATTAAATGTGCAATAGAGGGTTTTTTTTTTTCATATATTAATTACTTTGGAGGAAATACTGATTTTCAGCATACTAAAATTAACTTACTGTATATATTTTGCATAGACTTATGCCTGAAATTTA
Organism: Caerostris darwini; assembly: GCA_021605075.1. Lineage (NCBI taxonomy): Eukaryota > Metazoa > Arthropoda > Arachnida > Araneae > Araneidae > Caerostris > Caerostris darwini. The sequence continues at coordinate 302,021 of BPLQ01006772.1, forward strand.
GATAAACTGTATTATAAATTTCATTATGTCTTTCAGTTGGAGCAAAAATTCTTGTTTTATGCGACATTTTTTCAAAAAGAAAAAATGAGTTGTGTCGTGCAGAACGGCATGAGCTAATTGAATACTTCAAAAATAGGTACATGTACATCCTTGAAGATAATCATTCCTTTTTTTTTCTTTTTTTTTTTAAAGAAATTACATATAGTTGTGTTAGAACTATAGCTGCTGCACCATTACACCATGTTTCAATGAATGACTTAATGCATGCTACTTTACATGATAATTGAGGTATTATTGTTCTATTTAAAAATTAACTTTTAATCATAAGTCTTAAAAACTCCATGATGCAAGTAAAAACCATAAGGTTTTATCTGAAGTTCAGTAGTTATTTATTAATTCTTATGATAGAATAAAGAATAATTTAGTTAAGAATACAGGTCTTATTTAAAAAACTAGGTTTGGGTTTAATTTGTATAGAGAAAATAATTATATTATTTGGATTTGAAAGAGGATTCTTACATTAATTTTTTTAATGCGTACCATGCTTTGTATTTCCTTTTGCATATGTGTTTATATGTATTAATGTTATAGATGATATGTAATATTTTATATAGGTTGCCTGACTTTATGAAACAGCTGCATAGATTCTTAGAAGTAATTGAAATATCTCTTGGGAACTTAACTCCAGCTCAACGGATCGATATAGCAGCCTATTTTGTTTCAGATGTATGTAAAATATTATACTTATCATAATTGTTTTATTATAGTCTTTTTATTAAGTAAAGTGTTAAATTATTTTATTTTCTTCAGATTGAACATGTTTTGGATGTTGTGTTTCTTTTTGTTACGGAAATTAAAACAGCCCTTGAACAAATCATTAATGCTTCTAGTTCTAAAAAAGATAAAAATTATTCTAATTTTGGAGATAAATGGAAACATAATGTTGGTCAAGCATTGGGAAAATCTTTAAAGAATGTAAGTGTTTGTTTCTTTGTTTTGTTTCATTAATACTATATGATCATATGTAATTATGTAGATTTTAGTGTTGTTCTAGTATGAAATATTAGTATTTACTTTTGATATCAATACAATTTTCTATAGGATAAAATTCACTTTTTTTTTTCTTTTCAACCATTAAAGCTATTTCATCTTCATTCTCATGACATTAATAATTGCTTAATTTGGAGTTTTCATCTTCCTGAATATCCTATTTTTCGGTTTTGGAGCTTGGATGATGTAAGAACAAATCTTTGTGAAGAGCTTTATAGCTGATAGTTAATTTTTATTTATAAATGTAATGCTATATTTCATTTATAACAAAAAAATGTCATCATTTATATTAATAATGTATATATTTTTCTACATTATATATATTTGTTCTATTAAGCTCTGTTTATCACTGACTTCTAAGATTTGTTTTTTTATTTTTAGGCTGTACAAGGTGATTGATTTGTATGTTAAGTAATAAAAAAATTTTAAAAAAATTAGTTGAGTTAACAAAAATTCGGAACAAATTATTTTTTTTATCATTGTTTTAAAAACCATTTAAGATTATGACACTTGTGCAACATATTCAGTTCTATTAAGAGATAAGGCCTTAATTTATTCAAATTATCATATTGACACATAAGTTGAAAATCATGTATAAATTTTAGTCAGCAATAAATTATATTCTATCTTAAATAATCTTAAACTATATAACAGAGTTTAATTTATGTAATTTTAAGTATACTGGTGGAAAAGGAAATCCCCTTGCCAAAAAGAATTAAGTTTTAGAGGAATGAAATTTAAGCACAGTAATCGTCTAGGTAGCATATTTAATTTAACATAATTTAATTAATCACAGGTTAAAGTATGTGTGAGAAGAACTATTTCAAATATGAAATGATGGTACATTAATAATTGCTGTAATTTGCATGATTTTAAATGCAGACATGTACAAAATGTGTCATATATGTCATGTCAAATGATGCTATATATCATTTTGTGGAATGGATTTCCATGCCTGCTATTAATTCCAAATCATCATATGCAACTTCAATGGTATCAAGCTAGAGCTGATTGGAGAGCAGTTATATTCTCAGATGAGAGTTGTTTCTTCTGCTAGTGATGGTCACATGTTGGTTAAAAGAGGACCAGGTGAATGCTTGAAGCCAATCTGTGTATGGTAGAATACTGGATCTATACCAGGTGTTATGGTCTGGGGAACAATTTCTTATGACAATAGAAGCACTCTCTTCATTATATCGTGCACTTTGCCAACAAATTTATGTCGCAATTGAATTGGTTGCACAGCCATTTTTTTTTTATCGCTATTCCAATAAATATTTTCTAACTGAATAATATTCATCCTTATATCACTGGTGCCATTCAACAAGCTGCAGAATGTCATCTGCCTTGGCCAGACCTTTTTCCCATCAAGTATTTATTACATTGTTGGATAACAAATTCAACATCTTAACCAGCACGGAATGTTGCTGATTTGATTGACAAAGTGCAACAGAAAATTTCATCCCACAAAATGGCATACAGCACCTGTGTGTATGCATGTTTACGTTGAAAATTGTGAAGACTACAAGGTTATTAATGCACCACCACTCGCATTTGAAAAGGCTTTTCTTCTACATATCTTAATTTTAAGGCTTTGGAAGATCTTGTGGCCTTGAAGCCTTAATCAAATGGTACAACAAGGGCTTTATTAACTTAATTTTATCATGATGTTAGGATTTCATTTTCCGCCAAAGTAGAAATTACATGTAGACGTAGATTACAATTAGATGTGGTGTGTGGAACACTTAAAATACACGTAATATGAAAATTTATAGACTACTTTTTCTTAGTTTTTAATGTTATGCTTCTGTTGATATTTTGTAGTATATAAAATATTAAATTATCTTAATAAATATCATTTAGGCTCTTCATATGAGAGAATTAATGAAACTGAGAAGTTTCCATGAAAGAGTTTTAGCCAGTTTTATGAATCTTATGCACAAAAAGTAAGTAATTCTATTTTTATAAGTTTTATAATATTTTTCTTTTGGTATAATTTCAAACATGTTATCTTTAATTATAGGAATTTTAAATAAATATATTAATAACTGTCCTGATAAATTATAATGACAATAATTAATGGTAATTTTAGTATTTTTTTGTATTTTACTTTAAAAAAAAATATTAGCAAAAGTTCTAACATTTGTTTCATTATGATATAATTTAGTTTTTTTAATTACATTTTTTATATGAATTAAGAGAAAACTTAGAGCTTCCAAAAATAAACAGAGTTGAAAATTTTGACCTGTTTTGAAAATAAATAAGTGGATAAGACAGACATATTGTTTGTAACAGTACAGAAAAGAAAATTTATTTTCCCACCTTCTATTAATAATGATATGGGGAGATCAAGTATATATTCGAATTCTTGTCATATGTTTTGTAATATGGCTGCATCAACAAAGGAAATAGTATTTATAATGTAATGTTTTTTTTTTGTAAATGAATTGTTACATGAACAATAACTTGGAATTATGTAACCAATATTTTAGGAAATATTAAATTAAATCAAAATTTAATGGGATTTTTATTGTAAATATGTATTTATTGTGGAATTTGTTTCAGAGAAGTATTCAGTGATATGAATTCTGTGAATAAAACTCGTTCTGTAGCAAACAATTTAGAATGGTTTATTGTAGAGGTATGTGTTGATATTAGATATTACAGAATTTTATTTAAATAGATAATTATTATATTTGTTTATTGTTATCTTCATGCATTCTTTTTTTTTTATTTTTTATTTTTTTTTAGATCCCAATGTTTATGTTAAGAACAAAAGAATTGACTGCTGCTTTAGATGAAAAATTAACTTTTAAAGAATGGAAATATTGGTTCAAATTGGGAACTTCTAGAGTGGTATGTATTCTTTCGATGTGAATAGATGAAAGAATATAATTAAAATATTAAAAAAATATATTAAATATTAAAAAATTTATTGTTTTTGTTTGCATTTTTTCTGTCTCTATTATTTAAAAATAGAATTAAATAAAACATTGCATCATGAAAAAAATTGGTTTTTTATTGTGTGATTATAACCATTATTTCATGAATTCAAATTCAATAGGCTTGGGTTTTAAATCGACTTGCTTGCCACCGAGAAACTCTTGATTCAATTATTCGTCAAATAGATCGCATGGTTGAATCTGAGCAGTTCTCTCGATGTTTGGTGCAACTTAGTTTGTTAGATGCTCCATCATCAGCAGCTTCACCATCATCATGCAGTAAAATGCAGTTTCAAAGTAATGGCCCAAGGGTAAGTCATTTTTTATACTTTTTTTTAATACTTAAATTTATTTATCCTAGAATTGATAAGAAGAAAATAAGTTTTAATCATTGTATACAAAGAAAGCAACTAATAATGCTCTTGTATTTTAAAATTGAAAAAGGGATAATATTGAGAGAATTAAACGTTAGGGCTGGGCGTATTAAAATAAAAAATTAAATGGAGCTCATTAAATTTAAATAGGCTAATTAAGTATTTTAATGGAATCTTATTTATACTGTAAGAAGTGTATATATATATATATATATATATATATATATAAGGAGCACATATAAACATAATATTATGTTTATATGTGATCCTAGTATCATAAATAGCATTTTAATGTATAGATATTAAGAAAAAAAAAGAGTACATTTTGGTTTGAAGTAGAGTTTTAACTTTTTGTGCTTGGCACATATATTCACTCTTATTATTTGCAATTAATAAATCTATCCAATCAGATTTCCCATACTTATACATGTCGTGTCATGCATATGCAGCTTGGCCAGTTTGAATCAATATTTCAAAATTATTTAAACATAATGTTACAAAGTTTGATAAATTCTTTTGTCTATTTCTCTTTCTCAAATGATGATAAATGTCTATTTCTCTTTCTCAATGTCTTGATATTGATTTATTATAATGAGAACAAGAGAAATCTAAATATATCTGTAATTAGGAAAAAACATTATTAATAAATATAAGAAATGACAAAATTCTGAATATAAATTTCAAAAAATAATTAATACTGAATTATATACTTTTCTATTATGAGAACATTCACAATTCTTGAATGTGATATAACATATTTTGAAACTAATTTTCTCTTGTCCAACACATATATAATTGTGAAGATATTGATTGATATGTCGTTTGATTAAGACAAAAATAAATGTGGCATAAAAATTTAACTATTAGGATTGATTTGTTTGCTAATTTTGTTTCTATCGTTTAATTTGAAGTAATTTTATATTATAGTTAAATTATTATCATCATACATTTAAAAACAAATTGCTTACTTTAGATTTGGGTTTTTTTATTACTGGTGATCACTTATTTTTAAGTGTTAAATTGGGCTGTTTTTTTACTTTTAAATAAAAAGTAGTGTTGTTTATAGCTATTACTTTCATGTTTTCTCTATGTTTCCATTTATATTTTGCTTTTTAGCAGAGTGAAATAAAATCTTTCCATGAATCTCCAGTTGCCTCAGAAAGTAGATTAGCAAGAAGTGCTGTTGCATTTTTGAAAAAAGGCCTTGATACTGATATGAGTTTTGAAATTGTTACGACAGCTCAAGGTAGTATTCATTATAGTTCTAATTTGTTATTTTTCATGAGAAATTTTTTGATTGAAAAATATTTTTATGGTTTATTAATTTGACTTGAGTGTGAGATTTGATTTTTATGCTTGTCAGAGACTGTTTTGTTGTTTTTTATTGTATAAATAATATAATTTATACAACAAATGCTTCAGTAGTATTTCCTATACATTGAACTATAATTTGTTATATTAATTCCAATCAAGCAGGTACAAATGACTGCTAAAATTGCTGATAAAATTGTTGTATTTTGCTTAAAATATCTCCTTCATTGGGTGTTAGTAAGTTTTTTATTTGGAAATTTAAAATAATTATTTTAAGAATACTGTACTTATAAAAATAAGCAATTTTTTTAATTATTGGGATAAAAAATTGATGAGAATGATGAATTTGTATAATTGTAATAGATTTTCTGGCTTATTTTCCATTCTTGCTTATTTTCATATAAGAATAAATAGAATGCCAAAAAAATCTTGCATAATAGATTCTTGCTTATTTTCCAATTGAGCATATTTGTTTTAAAGAGAACTGCTTAGAGTAAAGCAGCTCTAACTCGGATGTTATTTTCTAACATTAAAAATAACATCTGATCGTAAACGTTCTTGTTTTATTCATGCTGTAGTTATTAATACATGTAGATAGCTTAAAATTTAAGTAAAAATTGTTTTGATAGTACTTTGCTTTAAATATTAAATTATCTCTAATGTTACTCTTTTGATTAATTAAAAAAAGGTATAAATTATGTATCAAAATATAGTTACTAGTTTGCTCTAAATTATTTGTAAGCTATTGGTATTTTAATAAAAAATTTTTTTAATTATACTCTTACTCTTTTTGTTTAGAAGCTTCTGAAAATGCATCCAGTCCAAAAGGAGCACATGCAGCAGCTATTGACAGGGAAGCTCAAAATATGACAATAAAAGCACATTGTATTATAATAGCATCTCGCTGTGATTGGTTTCGAAAAGCTCTCCTGAGTGGCATGAAAGAATCAATTAACAAGTATTTAAATTATGTGTTTTTATGCATGATTATTATGCTCAAATAAATAAAAAAAATGTATTAAATATGTTCTTTAATCAGCTCCTTTTCACATAATTTATAATAAATTTTCAACTACTAATAATTTAAATATAAAAATTTATTTTTATTAATTGTTTCTCCATAAGTTTTTATTCATACAGTTTAATTGTAATTTAAGGAAAATATGGTTTAATAAAGGCTTTTATTAAGAAATATCTTGATTCAATATAGCACTTAAAAAAAAAATTCTTAATGAAAGCTTATGTTTTTTTCTACTTCACAGCCATATAAAAAGTTATTAAATTATAACGAATTAATATAGTAAATATATCTACTCAAAATGAAAGGTCCAAATAATTAAATACTTATTGAAACTATTAGTTTTTTTTGTAATATAATGAAATATCTAATTTGTTCAATTATTAATTTAGACTTAATTAAATAAGTTTTTATTATTTATATAATATATCATGATATCTTTAATATTTCTTTTTGATTAATTAAAGAAAAGGATGAATCATAACAAATTATGTATTAAAATAAACTTGCTCACTTTAAAAAAGATGCATTCAGTTGTAATAAAATAAGTTTATATTGGGATGTTTATGCAGTGCCTAAGTATCTGTAATTATACTTCAGTCATTTGTATTAAAATTAATTATCCCTTTTATTTTTGTTTAAAAGTATATTTTATTTATTTTGGTGATATTGAGCTTAATTGTTAGAATTTAATAAATAAACTAAATTAAAATCATAACTATTACCTTTTAAAAGTTGTTGAACTTCATAATGGTTTTTAATATTTGAAGAAAAAAAAATGTGAATTTTTTTTTAACAAAGTAGTGCTGAATAATTGCAAGTATAAGGCTTGAATAAACTTTGTACTTGAGAAAGACATTTTTGATGTTTTCTTTTTATTAGACAAATTGTTATTCATGATACGACACCACAGTTGTTTCTGATTTTTCTCGAATACCTTTATGGGGGACAAGTTGATACTGGTCAACTAACAACGGAACAGCTAGCTGATCTTATGCAGCTATCTGATAGATATGAGGTGAATATGATTTTTTTTTTAATTATTTTTTTTAATTCCTGATATAGATCTCATAGTAGATTGTTTTTTAACTTGATCTATTAAAAAAACTTTTTTATTTTAATGATATTGTTTTATATTTTTTGTGAAATTTATAATTGATTTAATTACATATAGAATTGATTTTTAAATAAACTTTATTTATAGAAATTGAGAATTACAACTAATTTGAGTTTAATAAAATTCATATCAACATTTATTTATTAGCATATTTATACTTTTTAAATATTTCTCGCCTTTTTTTTAACGCATTTCTAGAAGCAATACAATGTTATATTAAAAAAAAAAAATGAATTGAATCAAATTTAATATGTAGGATAATTATTAAGAAGGAATATATAAGTAAATAGTTAAAATTAAATATATTTTTAAATAATTAAAAATATAAGTTTATATTATTTACTCTTTCTATAATATTTTTATGAAAACAATCTATATATGTATTTCACTTGAAAATTGTTCTGATTTTTTTCACAAATGAGTATGTAAACAATTTATGTCAGATTTAATTGAAAAAGAAGTTAATGCTCTAAATTAGAATTGTCGAAAATAAGTACCAAAAAATTGTTCATTTAAAATGCATTCTCTGTAATATGTTTTAAAATAATTGTTTCATTTCTTTTATAATTTTCATTCATTTTATAATTCTGATTTTGGTTTTAGGTTGATTGTTTGAAACAGATCTCTGAAGATGCTCTGAAAAACCTGATTGATGAAGATTCAGCTTTATTTCTTCTTAGTATTGCAGATCAGTTTAATGCTAGGGCATTAAGGGTATTGATAAGTTTATATATCATGCACGAGGCATTATTTTCTTAATGATTTATATAATAAATCTAAGCTTTTTTTAAGACAGTTTAGACCTATGTGAATATGGCTTTGGATTATCAAAAATAAAATATTTTTGTGATTTTTAGTCACTTTTATGTAATTAACCCAAAATCTAAAAAAAAAAATATATTCAAAGAAAATGCTGAGAATTCCTTTTAAATTGGCTGATAATTTAAACAATTATTTTGCCTAACATGAGTTAGATGAAAAATGTGTTGATAATCATATGTAGTCATTTTTACATTTTATTTTTAAAAACAAATCTGTTCCATGACAGAGGTTTAGGTGTATTGAAATTGTATTATATCTTAGAGTTGTTTGCTAAGAGAGTTGTTGCTATCTTAGAGTTGTTTGTTTTTCTTTCAGTAATTTACATATATGCATATATATTTTTTAAGAAACATTAAAAAAAAATCATACTTTTACATATTTTGCCTTTTGATAATACTGATTAGTTGAAATTGTAGTATGGAAATATTTCCAAGTAGTAGATTTATACCCGCAAAGTTCTTGATACTTTACTTAATGTAATAAACCTTCTTTGATTTTGTTTTATTATTTATATATATTTTTTTTATCAAAATAAACATTTTAATTTTTTATATGTTTAACTACTAAATTAAACCAAAATATAAAATTAGGCTCTTAAGTAATTTAATAATTATTTTTGAAAGATAAATTTTATAATGAGATTTAATTGTTGCAAAAACTTTTACAGTTACTTTATAGTTCAGGAGAGCATTTATAAAAATTTTCTATCAGTTGCATACAATAACAATTTTGTTATATATTTCATCTGCTTATGTATTTATTCTGTATTTTTTATTGAAATTTGAATTTTTATATAATGAACTAGTTTTATTTGAAAAATTAGCCATATTTACTTCATTTATTTCATTTTGTTAGAAATTTCATTTTTTCCCCCTTTTTATATAGTTTTTATAAATTATGTGTTATTATTTTACTTTTTTTTCTTGCATTTAAATAAGAGTTATAGATTTTCATACTTAAGTAGCAAATATGATTAAAAATACATTTGTTTATTTAGACTGCAGCTTTGGAATTCATAGCTTTGAACAAAGATATAATCAAAAGTGAAGTTTTCTATGACCTACCTGAAGATCTGCAATCAGAAGTAGAAGAAATGATTACATGGGTTGAATTAAGGTATTTTTCTTCAATAGTTTTTTAAATTTTGGGCAATTTCTTGTATCATAAAAATTTCTGGTTAAATATTTGCTTTCGATTATTCATTTTGTAATTTTTAAAAAATTATAATAAAGTAATGAATTCTATTGTTAATTATTTGTTCTGAATTCGATTTACTTAATTAAATTGTTTTTAATTAATGTAAATAATTCTACTAACAACTGTTTTAAGTTTTTGCAATTGCATTTTATAAATTACTCAACTTTTCATTTTTGGTTGTAAATGGTGAAACAAATATATTTGTGTTTTAAATTTTATTAGAAATAATAAATGTTTTTTGTATTAATACTATTTTTATGGAAAAAGATTTTTTTTTCTTGCACAAAAAAAAAAAAAAAAAGCGACTGGTTATATAATACACAAAACTGTGGAATAAGAATTATATCACATTCAATTTGTTTTGATATATAAGGTAAAGGTTCAGTGTTATAATGATGACAATTCTAAAAATTTGACTACTTAAATTAAACTGAACAAAGACTTTAACATTTCCTTTATGTATTTTTTTGTAAACAAGCACACATCACAGTGTACATTAGATGAAAACTTTGACCAAAGTTACTATAGCAGTGAGGAATCGAGTAATTTGAAGGAGTCAGTTTAAAAATCCTACTCCTGAGACTCCTATAAAATTAATTTTTATTTTTCCAAAATTCTGATAATCAGTATTAAGGAGTCAATTCAATTGTATCCTTCGATAATACAACCACTAGCAAAAACCAAGTAGGCATTAAGAGACCTTTCTCAGCACTGAGGCTTATAAAAAATCTATATTGAGTCAATAACAAAAAAAAGACCTTATATAAGCAATTATTAATAACAAATGGCATGTAGTGCATTACAAGTATAACATTTGTGGCTTAAAATGTACAATTTTATTTTGCTTTCTTTTAGCTATCTATAATAGTTGTTATATGATATATGTATTTATCTGTAAGCAAATTTAGAGTACAAGAATGTCTTTAGCTAATGTGAATATTATACTTTTAAAATTGCAAAAAAAAAAAAAAAAAAAAATTGTTTTGAAAAAAATAATTTTATAGATATAAAAGAACTCAATAATAGCAATCGAATTTATTTAAAAAATTTTTGCAAATTCAATAGTAAAGATTCATAGTGCATAAAATTATAGAAAAGGAGTTAGGATTTAGCATTAAATATTCAAATAATGAGTCAGGTGTTGTAAACTTTTTGGCAGACTCCACACTCCTGTTGCTACCATTAAATCTTATTGTGCAAATAATTCGGTTGTATTAAAGTGGCTTTTGAACTTATATTGAAAATAACTATCAAATGTTCATGTTACAAATAACTTGTAAATCTTCATTATTATAAAGATGCCTTTCATTTATTACTTATCCAATATATTATAATTTTTTTTTCTTTCAAAATATATCTGTTAATGAAACATATTCAAATATAAAAAACTTTACTTTTATGTACTATTCAATAATGTTACTTCTGTCTATTAGAAATTCTCAACGCAGTGAAGAGCTTTCAGGGCCTCAGTTTCTCAATCATGATAGTCCCAGTTCTATGTCATCGAGTTTATTAGATATTGAGGAACTATTTTCAGCTGTTAATATCTCAGGAAAAGAAGTAAGATTCTTCAATTGTAAAATTTTTAGTATTTTTTTAATTTTACGATTTTTTAAAAAATAACTGGATAATCTGAAAATTAAATTTTTAAGTTTGATTTATAAATATATTTAATTTTTATGTGTCACGCTCATTATCGACAACATTTTGTCATCTAGTGTGAAAGTTTTCAATGCTGAATCAGTAAAATTCAATTTGTTTTTGAGAAAAATATCTGGCAGGGGCATTTTGGATATCATCTAAATGTACGTATGTAGATATGAGGTGTGTTCAAAAAGAAAATAAACTTTTAAAATAGCGCTATAACCTGCAGAGGAAGCGAGCTGTGGTCACAGACTGCATGTAGAGGCGGGCTTAGACTGTCATTTGCCTCATATTTTGCTCTTGATTATTAATTATTGACTATCACAGCAGCTGAAATGAGCACATGCACAAGCTGTTCATCAGATTTGTGCTTAAAAAGTTACAATAAAAGAGTTTGAGGAACAACTTGTGTGTGAAACTTTGTTACACATTTAGCAAAATTTTTATAGACACATTTCAGTTGCTTAGCCAAACATTGCATTTGTATACATTTGCAAAAAAAATTTTTTTTTTTTTTTATTTTTTTTTTTTTTTTTTTTTTTAAATTTTTTTTTTTTTTTTTTTTTTTTTTTTTTTTTTTTTTTTTTAGACATGATTAAAAACTGAACCATGTTGAAACCAGCAGGAGCTGCTGGTCATTGATAATGACAATTTCTTTAAGAACATCCTAATGGGCGATAAGTTTTGTGTTTATGGCTACGATATTGAAACAAGATTGTTGTTGGTAAGGAAAAAGTCTCCCCATCCAAAAAAAATCAGCCATGAATCAATCAAAGATCAAGGGTGTTGTCTTTTGACTGCAAAGGCATTGTCCATCATTAATTTGTACCGCATGCTTTGATGATGAACAGAGAATTCTACCAATTTTGGCACGTTTGAGGGATGCTGTGCACAGGAAGAGGAATAACTATGAGAATATCAAATTTGGATGTTAATTCGCAACAATTCTCCGACACGCGTTTCACTCCTTATCCACAGTTATCCAGCAAAATCACACTCCCATTGTTCTCTATCTACTGTATTCTCTGGACCTATCTCAGCAAAGTTATTTCTGTTTCTCAAATATAAAAGCCATATTGAAAGGACATCATTTCATAACCATAGAAAGATTTCACACCTTCAACAGAAACTGGCTACACATGTACCAATCCTTCAGTTACAGAATTCCTACGTCCCAGTAGGTAACATTAACCAAATCCTGGAGTTTTTTGGATGAAACTTAAGTTACATCCAGTCCTTCTCTGTGACCCCCGCTGATCATCAACAGAAATAAAGGTTTGACTGCATAAGACACTTCCTGGAACCTTGAATGCTTCAAGCATTTTCTGTTTCTCTGTACCAACAGGCACATACCTCAACTAATGAAGCCCAATTGGTTAGTGCTCTGGCCTTTGGTACCACAGGCTCCAGGTTCGAATCCTGGCGGTGGCATGGATGTTTGTTAGGGGTTCAGAATCCACTAAACTGTAGGTTCTGGTCTGTTTAGCCCACGTGTGCACAAGATGATCATAGAGCGGCAAACCAAATCAATCAACTAATGAAGCCCAACTTGACTGTTCGACACAACTCCACACGAGAATTACTAAAATTCCTTCAAAACGGAATGGGGACAACAAATGGAATTTCACTTGTTGAAGTTTTTAGCCAATGTCTGCCTCAACTCAAACAATTAAATGGTAGTTATGACTGGGCATTATGCATTTTTAAGGTATACATCAGAATACATTACAGTAATCAATTTTAAAATTCAGCTCTGACTTGCAGCTTCTTAAAATTGATATCTGGAACATGAATGGATTATGCTCTAAAATACAAGAACTAAGAAAATTTGTTCTTGAATAAAATATTGATGTGTTTTTTGATCCAGGAAACGAAATTGTGCTCTGGAGAGGCCCCACTGAATCACAAATTTCAGATTCTATTGTTTTAATAGAATCTATCAGAATTCAACCAAAGTAAGTGAGTTACTTGCATTTGCATCAAGAGTAGTATTAGTCATCATGAGCTGTTTATTCTGCACCTTAAGCATGTTGAGGCAGCTATGATTCAAATCGATTTCAAAGAATCCGATTTTATTTTTTTAAGTTATGTAAATTGGTAAAATAACTTGGTACATAATATTGCTACATATTGGATTATTTTTTGTATGGACATTGACTAGTCAAAGTTTGTAGTTTTCTATAAAATGCAAAAATAATAACGATACTGAAAAAGATTCTAAATACTTATCACTCTAAAATTTCTAGAATGGTTATGATCAATTTAGTGACAAGAAAATAATATTTCAACATGTGTTATAATTTGTGTGTATCTTGCTCTAAATTTGACTGCTTGGTGATAGTTTTACATATTTCCCCTCATTTCTTATGCAAATATTGAACAATTATTCTTTCTTCCCATCAGTATTAATTTCGTGGTATACTATGTTGAGCAGAAGATATGAATAATAAATAAAATAATTGTTTATGTATTTTACTAGTCAATTTCTTAACAGTATTATATCATTCAAATATATAACTGTTGTGCTTATTCTTAGGGAGAGCAGGCATCAGACTCTAGTTCACTTGAAGATCTTCCTTTGACACAGGATTCGGCACAACTTGAAGCATGTGTTGCTCAGCTCAGGGACATAGTTGGTGAATCAGTTCCTCGAGATGAGCTTGTGCGAGTTTCTTTAGCAGCTGATTACGATGTCAATAGAGCTTTGAATTTCTTTTTCTCTCGATATACTTAACTATGAATTTGTTAAATAAGTTATTTGACAAAAATTAGAATCTCGATTATTATCTTTTAAAGATGTGAGTATGGTTAAATGGAAGTTATGTGGCTTTACTTAACCTGTATATGAAGAAAATATAAATATTCAAGCTGGATTTTGTAGATCTTCATAAAGTGGCTAACATGTGAAATTATAGCATGGTTGTATTTTTTTTTAAATACTGATTTATGTGATATTATATAAAAAAGATTAAGATGTCAAGTTTCTAAATTTTTCTGATGAAAATTCATGTTAGTTTTCATACATTTGTATGAATTATTTGGGGTAAATACTAATCTTGAGTGACAGAATATATGTGTGATATTATTTTATTTTAAATTGTATTTCTATGTATTTATTAGTATATACATATTTTTAAGTAATGTTTCCTAATTTATCAACCTACCTGTAGTAATGTGAAATTTATATATATATATGTTTGTATTTGTAGTATAGAAAATAATCCAATAATATATGCAAAAGTCTTGGCAATTTATTATTTTATTCTTTTTCTGAATTGTAAACAAAAATTATCCATGCTTAAGTATATTTTACAGTTTACTTAATTGTATTTTGAAACAAGTTGGTCATGAATGAATCTTTTTACTATTTAACAATGTAGTTAATTAGTTTTAAATGAAAATTTTATTATTTATATACCTCTAGAAAAATAGAGGCTTTTTTGTTACTATTCTTTCATTTCTAAATATTTTATTAAGATCTGAAAATTGTCAGCATGTCTAAAAAATTTTTATAATCAAATTATTAGCCATTCCTTGTATAATATTTCATACTAAAGCAAATGTCCTTATTTTATACTATATGGCACATTTGTCAAATACTGCCATACTTAGGTAGCATGTACTTCATGTGTGCTGTATTTGTAAAGATGATATGTTTCAAGAAAATTATGAGTGTAATAACTGATTAAATTTAAGATCTTTAATGTAAACTAATTTGCTATTCAATATTTATGTACACAAGAAAGATTTTTGAATACAATTTCATTAAAATTATAGACTTTTTTTATTTAACATTTTATGCAAGTTCCATTGAAATATAAATATTTTAGTTTCCTTTTTTATTATATCTAATTTGATCAAATTTTGTATTATTTATCAATATGATTCAGGAGTGTTTTAAATTAAATGCTCATTGAAAAAAAAAAAATTGATAATGCAATCAAGTATGTTTTTTTCTTCTATAAATTGTGATATTTAAGAGTAAGTACTACAGAAATCATCAATGATCTGGCAAATTTATTTATTGCAAATTTTTTAGTTATTTCAAATTGTTATTGTTTATTGTTATTTATGAATGTATAAATATTATTTTTAAGTTGTTTATTATAAGATATATTTATTTAGATTGATGAAAGCTTTATTTATAGTTGCGAAGTATGTTGATTATTTTGAAAGAAACTGTTAATGATTAACTCCAAATACTGTTATAATTTCTAAAATGTTCAAAAAATATCTTGTTGTGCAAGAATTGTACCAACATATCTTGAATTTTATTTTGTTTTCACCCTAAAAAGAAAATTTATAATGTTTATTTTGCTATAGGAGCAAAATTGTAAGGTTATTAAACAATATAAATAAGTAATTGAAAAAATGTATATTTATAATTTTACTAAAATTCTATAAAAAAAAAAATAATTAAAAAAAAAGAAATATATATATATTACTGCCAAAATAGGAGGAATATATGTGTATATATTAGTTTCTTACAAGTATAAAATTGTTTTCATACTCTCATGCTAATCCTGGAAAAAAAATTCACATCAAGATTTCTATATTATACTAAAAAAATAATAATAGTAATTATCATTTCTAAGAACTAGCTTGAGAGTATTTTATATCTGGACAATCATAGTAATGTGTATTTATGAAAGCAAAGCATGATATTTGTGTATTGATAAGAAAATGTATTTAATCTAGTATGAAGCAAAGTACTTCTTTGAATTGGCTGAAATAATATTATCTTACAAGGTAAAAGCACTCTTGTTGATATACAAATATCAGATAGTTTTGTATTCCGAAATTATGATAATGTGTCCTATAAAAATGCTAAATGAGATTTTTATTTCAACAATTAGCATTTTTAAAGAAAAATGATTGACACAAAATCTTTGTACATAAATCTGTATAAGACATGTTGATGTGTAATATATCTATGTATATATTGCAACATACATTACTGATTCTTTTCATTTGAAAATTTTCATGAATGTTTCATCTCTTTAACATTCTACTCAGTGGAATCCTTTCAATAACTATACGTGTTTAGAGTTCCATGTAGGATTTTTATTATTATTTCTATACTGAAAAATGTCTTTGTAATTTCTAGATCTGTTGTCATCTGTTAAATATTTAGCTTTACAACATTATATAGTTACTATAAAATTATTGGTGTATTTTTACACAATATTGCATTGGAAATTGTGAATTAAATTGATTGAATAACAACTAAAATTGAAAAATAACATGCAATTATAAATTTTACATAATGTATTTCTTGTAATTTTATATGTTTATATTTTTATTAATTTCAAACTATAGGGCTAATTTAAAAATATGTCATATTTTTGAAAATAAAAATTCCAATAATTTAAAGTATTCCATGTATTTTTCTGTGATTATTTTTAATATTTTTTCATGAATATTCTAATGCTACAGATTTGAATAAGTTACATCTCTAGTCATAAAAAAAAAAAATGTAACTAAATGATAATTTCAGAATATCTGTTTTTTTTTAATGATTATTATGATTTCGAAATCGTACAAAATTAATGAAGCAATTATTTTTTGCAATCTGGGAAATAACTTACTTTACTTTTAATTTAACTTTTTTGGGATAAAATTCTTCTAAATATTCTTGATTATTATTGAAATTTTTACTCGTAATTTAACTTTTTGGGGATAAAATTCTTCTAAATATTCTTGATCATTATTGAAATTTTTAAAACGTTTATTATTTTAGAAGTAAGCACAGTTGTTTCCTTGCTTGTATAAATAATAATCAATTCATAAAATATGTAATTAAAAAAAGCATTTAGTTAAGAATATTCTGATGATAAAAGAATTAATAATTAGGATCTGACAGTATTTTAGGGAATAAAAATCAAAATAAATAAATAGGCAATTTTTATTTTATTTAAATATTCTTAAAGCTAATTGTGCCAAAATGTAAATTTATTAAATGAAGCAAATTTTGAATTTAATAAAAAAAAAAATCTTATGAATTTAATTTAATTTAGTTTTATTTTTAAAATATAAATGTTATTTGCAGGATTCATATTTTTTCTTTGTTATATTGTGTTTATCTTTTGTTATATATTATTATAGATAATATATAGTCTTTTATATAATATATAAATTCCTTCAAAATTATTTTATAAATTATACTCCCGTGCAAATGTATTTTATTATATTATGGTTAAATTATTGAAGTTTCAAAAATAAATAAGATAACTTTTTAAATCTTCTAAACATTTTATTTATGTATAATAGTTTTGATTATGAAGTTTTAATTTTCTTTTTCTAGAAATATAGGCATATTTTTGTTTTTTGACATGAAATTGTTTTCATGTTGTATTAATCTATAGTCTTTCATTTATTGTAATTTTTTGAGCTAATTATTTTTGGAACATTTTGTGTATTCTTTTAGTGTTGTGCCATTTTCCTGTTTCATCATTTTTAGAAATAGGCACATCATAGGAGCCATTGTATGTGTATGTGTTATTTTTTTTGTGTGTGTAGATGATAGTAAAATGTTATTTTTATTGTTCATCATCAAGTCATTTTATATGTTTTGTGTTAAAGCATATATGAATCTGTTATCTAAATAGTAGTTGTATAGTATTGTTACTAATTGTTTCTGTTATATTTAGTGAATATATTGTTTGTGATAATTTTCTCACATGAAACTAATTTTTATAAATTGTTTTTATGCTGTGTTTCTTTTTATATGTAATAATACTACTAGTCTGTAAACTTTTTTTTTATATATGACTGAATTATCTTTCAATAAGTTACATTAAAAGAATTGCATTGACCTTTTTTAATTCTCATTTAAAAGAAACTTGCATGGCTGCCATTCTTCTACATTTTTTCTTATCTTCTGCATCTGTTTAGTACTAAAATGATTGTAAGATTTCTGATCTGATCATCAAAAATTGACATGAAATTAAAAACGCTAACCTCATTCAATGATGTTTTAGGTTCTCATTTCAAGCATTTTTTAAATTAAAAATAGACAGTGCTACATCTACATCTGTAATAAAATAATGCTAGTAATTTATATAATAAATTTTGTTGTACAAAGTAAAAATATGCTCTTTATAATCAAAATATGTTAATTTCGTTAAGGGTCACAACTTATAATGCAAGGAAGCCAGAGTCAGTTAGCTTATTTTTTTTAAAAGATATAAACTGAAAAAGGATATAATTTTTACCAGAAATATTTTAACCAATTTGAAATGTAAGAAAAAGAATAAAAGAAAAAAATATCTGTATAAAAATATAAATATATATATTTAGAAAAGAAAAAAATATATCCAATTTGTTTTATATATAATCTAATGAAGATTTGTAAGTATTGTGTTATATATAATTAGAATGTGTTGGGAAGGGTATGCATTACTTGTGTAAGAAAAGTTGTTACACATTTATTGTTATCCTTTTATTTATAAAATGCAGTGGAAAATCTGCATTTTCAGAAGTTGAGTTTGGCAGCTGTGCACATGTTAGTTTTAATCAGTTTTTTTTTTTTTTCATAAATTTCTTTTTCTTTCCTTATATTGGAAAGTTTAAAACAAAATTTGAGTTTTTAATAGTACAATGTAAATTTACTGTTTGAAGTAAGAAGTATGAACTGAGCTTTACTATGTATGTAAATTATAAGTGAAAAATTGGAGAAATCATTTAATGCAATTTGCTCATTTCATAGAAAATGTTTTTAAAACTCAATAATAGTTTTTTGTGTGGATTTAATTTAATCCTTACCTGATTTTGAAAAAGTGTGATATGCTCAATTCTGTCTCATAAGTTAAACTTGTGTAGCTTTATTATAAAACAGTCTTTCTATAATAACTAGTCCAATTCTAATTATATATAAATTACCTTTATTATTTGTACTCGCGTTTTGAATAAAAAAAATTTTATCATATAGAACTTGTACTTTAAAGTTTTTATCATATTCTAAGAAAAGGCCAGTTTTGCTTTGCCTACTCTGTTTATAAGAATTATAAAATTACAAAGTATTTTACTACTTATAGGACATAATATTCATTGTGCATATATGTGAAAAATTGATCTTGTAATCGATGGCTTATATTTAATTTACATGTATAGTATTTGTAATATTAAAGAAAGATATACAAATATATACATGAGCTACTTTAAATAATGTATAGCTTTATTGTTTACGGAAAAGAAAAATTTTGGAATTTTTTTTTTTTTTTTTGTGTGTGTGTGGAAAAAAAAATTATCATTCATAAAATGTGTATTGTTTTAAGTAAATGTATGTGTTAAAAAAATGTTTTAACTTTTCCTTTCTCTTATCTAGATACTAATGAAAAAAAAATATTATGTGATGTGGCAATTACTAAATTTTCACTAATGTTTATTCTATTTTTAATAGTCATATATATTTGATTACTTTAATTTATTATATCTGTTTAACATAAAATTTTAAACAGTAAATGTCTATTATAATATTTTGTGCCAGTTTTTGTTTAAATTTTTTGAAGTGAAAAAAAAAGCATTTAATAAATATATTGATAGAAACTTTGGACTTTTTTCTTGTATAGAATAGAAATGGAAAACAAAATAATAAAAATTTAACATAAATAATATTTATGAATACCATAAAAATTCAAATATTTTTGTTACTTCTCTGCAAAATAAATTTTGAATATTCACAATAAACCATGTATATTATTTATTTTGTAATTCAACATTAAAAAACATTCATGTTAAAACTATGGTTTGAATCGGAAATAACCTGCCAGTTTTTTTCCGCCTTTTCGTGTACCCTTTAAATACACTTATTCTCATTCAGGATAGAAGGATATTAAGTTCTACACTCATGTCCATAAATTAAGGATAATGAAGTTCGGGCAAAGAAAGAGACAGAAGCAAAACAAATTTGACTTATTTGTAAAGTCTATTTATTAAACAAAAGGTAAAGAGCAAAAAAGATGCTATATGTTTGACATAATTAATAAAAATTGCGATTTTTACTCCCTGGAGCAAATTTCAAAAAAGAACCTATTTACAAAAAACAGTATAACATGGTTAGTATGATGGTTAATATGGAGTATGTCTCCCGGACGATGCAATACAGGCCTTACAACGCCTAGGCATGCTGAGTATCAAATTATCAATCTGATCTTGGGGAATATTACACCACTCATCGAGCAATGCCCTCCGAACTTCCGTTGACAGGTGGGAGGGGGTTGACGGGTTACAATTCGTCGGCCAAGCATATCCCACACATGCTCTATTGGATTCAAGTCCGGTGAGTATGCTGGCTAATCCATACGGTGATATCCTCCAATTGAAGGCATTCATCTACAATGTTTGCACGGTGAGGACGGGCGTTGTCATCCATAAACAGAAATTCAGCACCCATGGCGCCCCAAAACAAACGTACATGTTATTCCAGAATGACATCCCGATAGATGTGGCCTGTCATCGTTACACTCTGAACATGCAGGTCAGTTCTGGAACCAAGAATAATTCCTCCCCAAACCAGCCATCATGCACCACCGTAATGGTGTCGTTCTCTTGGTGGTAACGGGTACCAGGCGCTCTCCATATGAAAGTCCGGCGAGAATCAGACTGCAAACTAAACCTTGACTCGTCGGAAAACATCACACAAGACCACTGATGCGGTGTCCACTCTCTACTCCAGGTGAATCGCAGACGACAGTGAGTTGCGGTAAGTGGAACAATCTGACAGGCCTACGACCATATAGACCAATGTGCTCTAAGCGTCTGTACACGGTCTGCCTTGAAACTGTCGTACCGGTAGCTGAAGAAAGCTGACGAGACAGGTCTGATGCTGTGCTCCGTCTGTTTCTTTTGGCAGTAACTGCTAAATACCGGTCCTCATTCGGCGTTGTAACTCGGGGGCGACCTGTGCTGTAACATCTACTCACATTACCATCATATTGGAATCGTTGCCAAAACCTGGAGATGACACTGTGGGCGATTCCAAGTTCCTCGGATACTTCCAGCTGGGTACGTCCACATTCCAGGCGTCCGATAATTCTACCACGTAAAAAATCATTCAAATGCTTCCTTTGTGCCATAACTATGCGGTTATTGCACTGAAAGGCTTTTAAAGCGCTTGTGAACAAATTTACTTCTTTGCCACCATTCCTTATATACCCCTCTCTTACACTCTCGTCATTGTGACGTACTATCCGCGCCATCTGGTGGTTTCCTGTAATTTGCATATTATTCTTCAAGATGTGTGTGATAATTCTACAGGTGAAATTTTTATTTTAGAGTTCAATTTCTGTGTGATTTATGGACATGAGTGTACTTGTTCCAATACACTTATACTCATTCAGAATAGAAGGATATTAAGTTGTTCCATTGGGCTTGAATGTGGGAAAGCTCTTTATTGTCAATCTGTTATTAAATTTAGACTTCTGTTCTGTAAATATATGCCTCTGTTAGTTTTTTCCCTAAACTCCAATCACAATTTTCAGCATTAAAAATGAAACGATCTGGTATCATCTGCAAGCGTTGTATGAACAATGATGATTGGTGCCTGTATAATTGCTTTGACTTTCTTTAAGCCTATACAATTACTTGATTTGACAAAGGGTTTAAGATTTATGCTCACCAAAGGCTTCTTCATCTCGATTTATAAAAATTCTGAGATAATTAATGTTCAGTAAAGTGTGACTTTTTCCAAAGTAAGCAAATGTATTGTTGAGCAGAACTCTTGTCCTGTAAGACGACGACAAATGTGTTAACATGCAAATATTACGCAGTTTTCCGTAGGTTTCATATAGTTTTGTAGCAGTTATCACTAATCATATTAAATAACCAAAAATAAAATAAGACCCTGTATCCAAAAACATTTCTCAATTTTTCTCCGTTTTGCATATTTAATGCCTTGAAATGGAATATGTTCCTCAATGTTTGATTTATTGCAGCTTGAGCACATTCGGAGATGAAGTTAAACCAGAGTTTAACAAACCTATTGAGTCTAATAATAGAAGGATGATAGGTTTTGAAATCATGAGAGTAGCACTTGTTCCTTTTGATTGATAGGGAAAAATCGATGATTTGGTTTAATACTATTTAAACGAAGCAGATCCTGATCATATTTTCCTATTTTTTATCTGTGTTTTGAATTCTATTTTTAGTGTTTATTTAAATCTAGTTCTGGAGAAATCAAATTGAAGAACGTGTCTGGTTATTCGTTAAAGAAACTACTAGTTCATTTTCCTTTATGCCTACATGACCTAAAGTACAAGAATTATAAAGATAAAATTGAGTTCAAGATTTTTTTAAGGTGATATCTAAGAAGTTTAACTCGCGTTGCTGGAAAATTACAATTTTTGAGAGACTATCAGATAGAATTATGTAATTGTGAGTTTCGAGCTTAATCGTAGAGATTGTTAAGATCTGTGATTGTTTCACCTGTAAAAATGTTATTGTAATTTGAGATCTCTCCATTTCAAAAACTTTCTTAGGAGAAAAAAATTAATGCTGGATATTGAATGTTTGTTTGATACATGTTTGTTTGAGACGTTAAAATAACTTTTTTTTTTCAATTTTCTTCTTTATACTGTTCATAAAGATTCTTAATTATGTGATGTTGTAATTTGTCTAGGAGGAATGTATTTTATAATTTTTACTAATTGGATACAGATTGGGAATTAAATAGGTGTTTAAGTTTTCCAAAAAGTTAGCGAGAAAAGTCTAAGGGGAGATAGGAAGCAAATGGGGAGAACAATTCTCAAATCTGTAGAGAGAGAAAAAGAATGGCTCGCAAAAAGTTTCAGAAAAAAGCTTTCTACCAACATAAATTATCTATGGAAGAGTGAAATTTGGCTGAATTTTTGGATAATAAAGGAATCGGTCCATTTGCGGAGATCTGTTGCAAATCGAAAAGCAAGATTACACACTGTAATTAGATTTTGGAGATCGTTGTAATAAAAGGAATTAATCGTGGAATCATTCCAGAATACTATGAATAGATTTTACTATTTTGATGAGATGCCAGTAACAATAACCCCATGAGTTTGCAGCTATTGCTTTAATGGCATTTAGTTTTTTAATAACATTTTACTTACAGTAAAAAGAAAATTATTTGAAATTGGAAGTTATGCGAAAAAAAATTAGACCAAGAAATCGGATGTGCTGTTTCTTTGTGATGTAAATTTGTGAATGTTGGTTTGAGGCTTGGTTTTTTTTAAGGGAGGGGGGGAGGGGTTATAAATTAACTGCGCTTTTTTCTGGTTGAAGAGCTGAAATTCCAAATATATACGAATCTTATGGAATATTTGAAGATTAGAAAGGACTTTTTCAAGTTTATTGCCACTACTAAAGAGAAAAATATCATCTGCATATATTAAACAATTCGGTATGATTAGGGATGACCTCAAAGATATTTCTCATCCTTGTTAACCCCGCGTGTGAAAAACATTTTCATTGAAGCTCTGTTTCTCCATTTAACAATAGAATTCCTGTTATTGATGAAATTGGGAATCCACTTGACTGCGATTCCCTTAATTACTAACCGTAAAATTTTCGCATCCTTAGCTCCAATGATTTTGTGGTGTAGGAGTGACAGAGTATACATACTAGTATGAATACTACAGAGTATTGAAAGGGATAATGGATATAATTCATTGAAATTTGAGAAATGATTTCTCGAATACGATTTAATTGTTTTACTTAAAATAGAATGTAAAGCAATTGATCTATAAGAATTAAGGGAATTGTTATTTTTGTAAGGTTTTAAAAATGGAATGATTTGTACAGTAAGCCATTCTTGTGGAATGTTGCCTGTGGTCCAAATGTTATTAAAAATTTATACTAGTTATTGAGTAGCACGAAAGTATGCTTCATTTGATTGACGTTAATACTAACCCACCGCCTTTAACTTTATTCAAGAAATTGATCAACTTAATATTACCATCAACAAATTTTCATCATTCAATTAATTGCGAAAACCTCAATGATCATCTGAACAATATTGAAAACTGCTCAAAAATTGAAACTCAAATACCTAATTTAGATCTTTTTATACAACTTACGCTTTCTAATATTACCTATAAAAACTTATGGAATCAAATGAGTCTCATCTTGGTGAAACAACTCGGTAACTATTTCTACTAAAAAGAAAAAACTTAAGGTCACACAAAAGCAAAGAAAAATTTAGCTAAACGGCCTAATACCAGTGATCCTACTGTCATCAAGTTATCTTCCAAATTTGCTTGCCTTAACCCCGATGAAAATCTTGGTCTTAGTGATGCAGACAGCATACCTCCTGCTAAAATTGAAGAAATTTCAAAAAATGTTGATAAATTACATCTGGACGAAAACAGTATGGACACTGATCTCACTAATGACCACAATATTGCTTCTTCTTGTCCTGCACCCCATACTACTAAATATGTTCCTCCAATTATAATTGACAACATACAAAATTCTACTGAAATTCTTAAGAATTTCAACCGGATTACAAATTCAAAGATTGAAGGACGCCTTTATGGAGGCAAATTAAAAGTTTTTCTAACCACACCTGATGACTACAGATCCACACGGAAGCAAACTGATCACCTGAAACTTAAAAGTCATACATTTGAACTGCCCCAAGAAAAGCAACTTAAAGTAGTAATTCGTGGACTGCCTACAGATCTCCCAATTGATATCATCATACAGGAACTTCAAATTCTCAACTTTAATCCTAAATTTATCACTCCACTTCGTAATCGTGCTGGTACCGGCAATCTACCTCTATACCTAATAGTCCTACCAAAAAATGAACAAAACAAAAAAATTTTCGACCTATCCACCTTATATTACTTTAGGGTCAAAGTTGAACCACTCAGAAGAAAATCAGAACCCAGCCAAATGCTATAAATGTCAAAAATTGTATCATAAAAAAAATTCTGCACAGGAGCCACGATGCCTCAAATGCGCTGGATCTCATGCCACCAAAGAATGCACCAAAAGGCCAGATGAAGCTCCCAAATGCGCCCTTTGCTCTAGAGAGCATACTGCAAATTTCTCGGGTTGCCCTAAAAACCCTGCTAATTTCAGTCCTGCTCCTCCCCCGAATGTCAACGCTTCGACGGAGAGACTTAAAAAACAAGCACAACAAATGAAGCCTGAGAACTCCAACTAATTGTCTCTTACCGCTCAACAGAAGTCTTCTCTAACTCTTCCTCCTTCTTCAGAAGACTTTCCCACTCTTCCTACTCAGACCTCTCACCATACTACTTCTTCCAAATTCTGGAGGCTTCCACAGAAACGTCTCAAATTCCGCTCATTCTGCAACAATTAGTTGGGGTACTTTCAAGTCTTTCTGTTTTAATAACTGCTCTTCAGAATCAACCAGTCAATAACACACTACACTCAGTAAACCACACCAAAAACTTCTTACTGAAATCACCTCTAAAATTGCAGAAAAAAACAGAATTCGAAAATTATGGCAAGATACCAGGTTTCCTCCGTTAAAGCAATCCCTCAACAAGCTTCAAAAAGAAATACAGCAAATGATTCACAAATTAAAAAATGACAGATGGAATGAATTTTTTATAGGCCTAAATCCAGAAGATAATTCTCTCTTCAAAATTAACAAACATTTTACCAAAAAATATCCCAAAATTCCTACACTGGTTGGATCCTCAGGTCTTATATTCTCATCTTCTGATAAAGCGAACTCTTTTGCTGAAAACCTTGAACTCTCCTTTCAAGAAAACACTGAACCTTGCGATGACTCACAAATTGAGCATGTTGAAGATACAGTAATTTCTTTTCTAGTTGATCATCAAAATTATCAAAATAATATTTTTTTTCTCTCCATCTGACATAATTAACTTAATCAAGAATCTCAACATTCGAAAATCTTCTGGACCTGACAACATTCCAAATAAGGCCTTAATGTGTCTCCCCTTAATGCCATTACTCATCTTGCAAAAATCTACAACAGCTGTATTAAATATCACTACTTTCCTCCTATCTGGAAAAAAGCAAATATCATCATGTTCCCTAAACCTGGCCAAGATAGGAAATTTCCTCAAAATTATAGGCCCAACAGTCTCCTTATCTGTGAAGGAAAACTTTACAAAAAACTCTTAATGAAACATATTACTTCTTTTTGCGATAATAATTCCATAATTGCAGCAGAACAATTTGGATTCTGCCAACATCACTCAACTTGTCATCAACTTCTACGTGTCACCAATATCATCACTGAAACTTATAACTATAAATTTTTTACAGAAGGTGTCTTTCTAGATGTCAAAAAAGCTTTCGATCGATTGTGGCACAATGGACTGATCTACAAAATGATCAAACTTCAATTTCCAACTTGGATCACATTTATCATTACAAATTATCTTAAAAATAGAACCTTTCAAGTTCGACTTCATAATTAATTTTTCAAAATCGGTCGTTATTTGTGCTGGTACACCTCAAGGAAGCGTGCTAAGTCCTATTCTCTACAATATCTTTACCTACGACTTTCCTCAGT
>BPLQ01006773.1:0-202755 GCA_021605075.1 Caerostris darwini
TGCACAAATTGGTAACACAGACGAAACAAGCGATAATAATACTAAATACCCCATTTAAAAATGAAGATTTGCAGACGAAAAAGACGACATTGCCACTAAAAAAATAATAATATTGTAAATAAGCAAATTTAATTTGTTTCGAACAATCCATTTGTAGGAGTTGTAAATATTGCATCATAAAAATGTAGACATATGCAAAGTGCTTTATTGTTGCAGTATTTGAAATTCATGAAAAAATTAAGAAATTGGATAACTAGCTTTGAAATATTTGCCGTGAAACTCCAGAATTGAAATAACAGCAAAATTGTCAGGGAGAATTAATTTAGTATAATCTTTTAAATATAATTAGATATTTATTGACATCTATTTGTTGTTTATTCTCTGTATTATTAAATGATCAAGCTTATAATGTTTTATTCATTTAACAAATTTTCCAGTTATATGCATCTGAATATGTATACCTGACTGCAGCGTAATTGTAAAGTGGGTTCAAAATTAATTACTTTAGAAAAATTTATTTCTAAAGACCATTTTTGTAGTTTATTAATGAATATAAATACGAAATTTTAAGGTTTATATTATAACAAAAAAAAATTATTGAATAAATAATATCATTATTACTTGTATCTAAATAGCATGACTCTAGCATGAATTGAATTATAATGTACGCGGTAAAGTAATGCCCATTTAAATTCAAGTTATAATGACTTTATTTTATGTCTTCTTCTAAAACAAATATCACTATTTTAAATAATAAATTTTACTACATAATTATTATTGAATAAATGGCACAAGTCTATCAGACGGTTGAAGTAAATTTTCAAATTTATGTTTTAATATAAAATTTTCTTAATGGAATATTTTAACTTAACTTGATATTTTCTTCTTTTCATAAAATATTACCAAAATTATCCTGTAAAGTGTGGGAAATGTGTAGCTATTCACTCAATATAAAGTTTTTAATGTATTTGAACGAAAGTTTACCTTATATAAAGAAACAAGGTATATAAAGAACAATTTTAAAATTGAATACAACATTCTGTAGACGGAAATTTTAAGTGATTGCATGTGTGAAACAATTTGCTATAAAATCTTTCAGCACGCTGCGGTAAAAATGCGATACATATTTTGTTTTTTACAACAAAATAATAATGCTTCTAAATCCATGCATATGGGATATAAATTATGAAAACAAATAAATATCTGCAGAAATTGTTTCTTTTACCATACAGCGATGTACAAATTTTGTATTTTGTAAAAATCTACTCTCTGCTTTCGGAAAGACTATAACGCTCTACAACATTTTTATGGGAAAAGAAAAGAAGAATTCTATGCGAGTAAATTCTTCATATAATCTTTCAAACCCTGTAGCATAGTGAATGTAAAAGAATAAAATTACAGACAATGGACATAAAAAGATATATTAAAAAAACAAACATTTAGGGCTCTATGAAAATTTCTACAAAATGACTCTGTAAAATAAAGAACAATCTGCGTATAAAAACATATAACCTTTATTGAATAATATTGTTCGAATAAAAAAGAAAACAAACTAGAATTTCTTTCAAAATAGAAGATGGCAGACAGAAAAACGTATATTGAGAAACTGTAAGGGTTACTTTTTAATTACGAAAGACACTAAGCTTGCACATATTAGTAGCACAGACAAAAAAAAGATGATAATAATACTAAATACTTCATTTCTTAATGAAGAGCTGCAGACGAAAAAGACGACATTGCCACTAGAAAAATAATAATCCGTTAAATAAGCTAATTTTAATTTGTTTTGAATAATACTTTTGTAGGAGAGAGTAAATATTGCAATGGGAAAATGCAGACATATGCAAATCACTTTATAGAACCAGCTTTTAAATACTTTTCGTGAAATACTAGCTTTAGAATTAAAATGACAGCAAAATTGTCACAGAGAATTAATTTAGAATAATCGTTTAAATGTAATTAGATAATTAGATATTTATTGACATCTATTTGTTGTTTATTCTCTGTATAATTAAATGAGCAGGCTTGTAAATTTTTTATACATTTAGCAAATGTTTAAATTCTATGCATCTGGATATGTAAACTTGATTGCAGCGTAATTATAAATTGGTTTTAAAATTAATTACTTTAAAGAAATACAAATACAAGAGTAGAAATACAACACACTAAATTTTATAATATAGCATACATACATAGAATAAATAACATCTTTATTACTTTTAACTAAATAACATGTTACAAATCTATATGAATTTAAATTATAATTTACTTGACAAAAAAAAATGAAAATTGAAATACAAGTTATAATGACACTATTTTGTCTTTTTCTAAATGATATAACAATTTGAATGATCCAATTTACTATCACGTTTCTGTGTTAATAGTCATGTTAATATGACAATATTGTTCCATTTTTTAAATATTGTTAAAATTGATAAAACTTGAATTAATAAGGTTCACTTCCAAAAAAAACTTAATATTATAAATGATGAATTGAAATATTTTTAATTTCTAATTTTAAGATCAAGTAAGTCAAAATATTAGAATGTTAGTTAATAATTAATTTCTTTTAAATTTACCTTTTAAGCACATGCACTTGCTTTTCTTTATGAGATATATACAAAAGAAGCTTACCTGAAACAGAAAAAGTCAAATTAATCATATTAGCAATACAATAAAATATAAAAAATATTTGAATCAGAAAAGTAAGATTTTTTATAATTACAAATAACAGTTGCGTTTTTATTTTTTAAAAAATCAAATACTTCTAACGACAAAGTAGAAGAACTTCTAAAAGAACATATGTGCACAGTAAACTTTAAAAAAAACATACCATATTGACACAGGGATCTGAATATATGAATAATAGGCAAATAAATCCTGAATTCACTGACACTAATCAATATTTCCATAACACCCAAGGAAAAACTAAAAAGATTGTGGAGGTTCTGGCAACACTAAAACTAAAACTTTCACCTAATCTGATTATTCCCTTAAATATTTAAAGACACTAGGAAACTCTTTTAATACCAATTTTTCCCGGAAATTTGAAAATTGTATTTTTTCCTTGAAAAATAATCAGTGCAAGAATTTCTCTTACTGCGTTAAAACTTCTGACACAAAATATTTTCACTTTAAAATCTTTATTTATGATCTTAGCAAACAAAGAATAATTAAATTGCCCACCATCAAGATTTCCAATTTAATTTATTTCACTTTTGACTTTTAACACTCGGCTTATGATAAAATCCTTTTAGAACAATTTTCAATTATGAGCAGAAATACTTTTCCTTAGCCAATAGTGGTACATAAAAAAAACATTCAAATATAACAACCCATTTGGCAGGAAAGTATTCAATTATATTTTAAATTCTAAAGATACATCCACTTTCACAAGTATTATTATAAATAGCTGCAAGGATGGAAAAGTTATATCTTTTCCATTGCACAGATTGTGGTCATATTGATATTATAATTGTTGATAAAATGTATTTTAGAGATATTATTCCTCTAAAAGAGAAAAATTTTTATTAAAAAAAACATTTTGCTGTTAAGCATCAAATTTCAAATATATTATTGAAATTCTTTTGCAAAAATTACTACATATACACATTATGTCTGAAAACATCAATTTTCTACACTAATCTCTATGAACTTTTCATTAATTAGAAGTGGAATACTTATAACCAAATAAAAAAATTGCATTTTTAACCAATTCCACTCACCACCTTCTATAATTACACTTAATAAAGTCAATAGAAAATCTTCAAGACAAATTTATTATTACAACAATTGATAAAGTCTATAAAGTACTGTGCTTTTTTCTGTAAGCCGCATTACATCAATTTGCTAGACAAAGAACCTTTCTTCTACATATAAATCTATAACAACTACTTTTAATGTGTACAGTAAAAAGATACTTGCTTTTTACAAATTTTTCACATAAAATTTCTTTATGTAACAAAACTTATTATTAAAAAACTTATTATTGTTCAGTATCGACTTTCAAATTGCTTATTAAATTTATATGCAAAAATTACTACATTCATGCATTCTGCGTGAAAACAACAATTTCCTACACTAATCCCAATGAGTTTTTCATTAGTTAGAAGTGGAATATTTATAATCAAAGAAAAAATTATATTTTTAACCAATTTCACTCTTCGATGTACAGCAACTTCTATAATTGCACGTAATGAAGGTAATAAAAAATCATCAAGACAAATTTATTATTACACAAATTGATAGAGTCGATAAACGATTGTATATTTTTCTGTAAGCTATATTATATCAATTTGCTA
Organism: Caerostris darwini; assembly: GCA_021605075.1. Classification (NCBI taxonomy): domain Eukaryota; kingdom Metazoa; phylum Arthropoda; class Arachnida; order Araneae; family Araneidae; genus Caerostris; species Caerostris darwini. The sequence continues at coordinate 4,302 of BPLQ01006773.1, forward strand.
GACAAAGAACCACATATTTTTTTTTGCATATAAATCTATAATAACTATTTTTTATATTCAAAGTAAGGAATAATTGCTTTTTACAAATTTTTCACATAAAATTTCCTTATGTAACAATGTATCCAAAAAGTTTATAAAACTGAAATAGCTCATCACTTATGGTACCTCATCATATATCTACATAAACAGGGCATGATATTTTTCAATCTTCTCAATATCGTTTTAAGGCCATTATGATAGATTCATACTCATGAATTATTAATATTAAAATTTTTAAATGGTTCTTGAAAAATATCTATTCTATAGATGCCTTTAGTTATAAGGATCTATTCACCAGCATATTTCTTAAAAGCTTTCAAGATACTTATAACTTTACTACAACTATCAAAACATTCTAAACGTAAACTTCTATTATGGATGAAAATTTGTAATCTCTTCATTTTCAAATTTTATATCTACAACAAGGATAATATTTACATCCAAACTCAAGGTATTTCACAAGGAATTAAATATTAATCAATACAAACTAATCTTTATCGAAACTGCTTTGAAAAAATTAATTCACAAAAATGCTTTTAAGTATGTTAATGACCAAATTCTCAAAAAAAAAAAAAAAAAAAAAATCATAACATTTAACCAGTGGATTTTTTTTTAATAATAACCTTCTAGCTGAATTTTTTGATATCTTTATTAACATTGATAAATTACTTACAATTACCAAAATTTATTACATTTAACGGAACAAAATAATTCAGCATCACTATCAGTAGACTTACAGTCTGGAAACCCAACATCAGTATCAAAGTACATATATCATTAATCAACTGCTTTGAATTACCTTCATACCTAATAACCACACTGCTTTTAAACAGCAACAAAAAAACAATAAAGAAAATAATACTATTTTAAAAAATGGCACCTTTAGAAATCTTTGCATACCACTATTGTCTTAATTTCTAATGATCCAACACATTGTTGTTAAAAAAATTCTCACAGTATAAAATTTCCATAAATTCTTCACAATGTATTCTTTTCTCACATTTCTTACAAGAAATAGCAAATTATTTAACAACTTTTATACCGGCATTACATTTTCCCATGCTGCAAATTAACAGTACCCAAGCAGCGGGCTATAAATTAACCCATTTAGAAACTGTATGAATACAAATTATTGATTGTAGTCGGTCATCCAATCACTCGCTTGACCACATTACTATATTATAAGCAAGCACGGATTTTTGATTTGTTTTTCCTACTTAACACAATCTGCACTACCAAATCGCCTTTTCTTCAATTACATACATTAAAGATTCTAAATGAAAGGTTATTATGTCTACTTCATGTTACCGGAATACAACGCTAGATGTATTTATGACTCGTATTCAGACATCTAGCGAGTATCTTGCGTGGTTTATAATATCCTGACCATACCTTTTATACACGTGTATCTCGAGGTATATTTTTGTAGATTTTATATTTAAAAGGCTCTGCTGAGGGTGTTTGAATTAATTTATTTTGAGGTATCTCTTTTTGTTTATATCAATTTCTTTTGAGTTATGTGTATATATATTTCACGGAAAAAATGTTTCAAACTGTGTTTTTGTATTTTTTTTATAAATTTTTGTGTTCTTTTTTATCTGACATTGCAGTTTTTGTTGTTCAACATGTTGATATTGTGTTTGTCTAATGATTTTCATTTACATTGATGCAGCTTATGCGCACTTTAGATCGTAAACAAATACATCCTTTTTTTTCTTTCTTTTTGTATGATGTCTGAATGTGAAGCACTTCAAGATTTTCTTATTGCGAATGTTATAATGTTTTTATTATATAGTTTTCGTGTAATGAATGGGTCGTATTTTAGGTCATTTCTTCTCAATTCTTTTTCTTTTTCCTTTTTCTGTTGATGTATTGTGTTCGTAATTATATACACATACAATGTATTAACAATATTTTATTTCATATAATTTTGCTTGACTATAAAAAATGAATATAAATTTAAAATTTTAATACAAGTTTATCTAAACCAAAATTGCAAGCTATTTTAAAAGCTAATTAACAAACAACATATAATTTAAACTTATTTGACGTTAAAAGCTATGACTTTAATAATTTTATTAATAATTAAGCTAAATCAGTAGTAAAATGCAAATAATATTACAAATATGTAAATAACTGTCGCAATAATGATAAATGTTGATTTTTTTTATATGTTAATAATTCCGTGTTAAATTGTTAAATTTTTTAAAAAACTTACAATAAGGAATATTCCAGAAAAACAAGATTTTAAATTGTCATATATTGCTAGTTCATAAATTATTCAACTAATAATAAGATACAATTAAAATTGAATCAAAGTTAAATTCCTTTTTCATCAGAAGAGCCAGACGACATTTCGCAACTGACAATTTCTAATAGAATTTAATTTAGAAGAAATTAAAAAAAAAAAACTGACATTAAATTTAAAAAAAAACTGACAACTGCAACAGATTTTTAATAAATTATTTACAAAACTTTAAGGGAGAAAGCTTGTAATTTCTAAAAGTTAAAAGAAATAGTCAAAATGAACTTTCTTTCTGATTATGAAGACACTTTTAGGATTGCTGAAGTACAATATTCTGCTATAAAACATTTTTATAAATTATTTATATATAATTAAAGAAATATCTAAATGATAGTTATATCCAAAATGCATATGCTTCAAACGTATAAAAAATTTCTGATAATTATATTTCTCACAGTAAATCGATAGCTGATGAAATATTCTGGTAATATTATTTACTATTTGTTTTTCTGTTATAATATTTTCAAAGAGCATCACATAATTATATATATCTAAGAATATATAAAAGAATAATATATGCATGGTAAGTTAATTTAATCATAAAATATTCCCTATTGAGATTAATTAAATGCTTCAAAAGTTTTTAATTAAATATAAATATCTTAAGAATAATATCATAGAGGTTCGAAAACTTTTGAATGAATAACAAAATCTAGAACAGTGAGTAAAATTATACGCTCTGTTATGGTTTTTTGTTATTATACACTCTTTAGTATAATTAAATGCCACCGAAACATTCGTATATTATTCTTTCAATTATAAACACATTAGTTTATCATAATTAGCTATTTTATTAAGAACTTATTTTAAAGAAAAACTGCAGAAAACGATCGAAAATGTTCGCAAATTTACTCATAACACTTAAAACAAATATTTTACATAAGAAAGTAATATGGAAGTTTGAATGGCTGCTGTCATCTAACATCATTGGTCATGTGGTCGAAATAGAGTCAGTTTAAAAGAGTCTGCAGCTTTTGCAAGTTGAAACTGCCTAGTGAAATTTCGAGATAGTTATGCTTAAGATATAAGCATTTTAACTGAAATATTAGGATGGTGAGCCATTAGGCGAATAGAAACGTATCAGAGATATTCCTATTTAGCAAGATATTAGAAGTGAACTTTTCTGTAATGCACCTTGTAATGAACCATTCTGTAATGGACTCTTCTAGTATGAACATTTCTAGAATGTAATCAGCGTTAGAAGTTACAATCTTGGAAGATATAGAGTTATAAGTACCTCATATGATAACTATGTACTGTTAGCTGTAAAGTAGTCCAGAATCATAACATTTACTGATCTTAGACCTTCTCTTGCAGCAACCACTAGAAATCTGAAATAACATCCGACTACGCGCAGGAGGCTTTATGTATGCAAAGTTTCCTTTACTGAGTGAACTCCTCTTAATCATCAGAATTAAAGCCAACTGGTGGACAGCATCTCAATTGGTGGATAAATTAATGGAGGTATATATTAGTTATTATTGAGCACAGAAGTTGTTTGTAAAGTGATCCAAAATACTTTTTTTGTATGGCAGGACCGATGAACCCGCTACTATATCAGTCATATCCATGACAGATACATGTTTGCTCAGTCCAGTGTATGCATGTGGGCAAGTATCTCCCTAGATGGTCACATATATTTAAATCATTCCAAGAGGCATTATTACTGCTCACCTATATAAAGGTGAGGTAGTTAGTGATTCCTTCATTCTACATGACAATAATGCTAGATCCCTCTGAAATTGCTTGATTGATAATTACCTTCTTGAGGAGACTATTATGTGCATGGATTAATAAACACATTCTTCTATTTTGAACCTTATTTTATTATCTCGATTTCTACAGGTAGACGTATTTATCGGCTTTTTAACTGTCTTGAAAACACACAAATTGGAAATATGCCAACAACTTTTAGCTACTAAGATCAACATATGATCAGTATACAGGGTGGATAATATCTTATAAAAGCAACACAAGCACCACAGTGATGATCTAGGTCAAAATGATGATACTCATTTATTCACTTAGCATAAGAGTTTTATTTTTTCAAGACAGTTTTAATATTTTGAAGAGTGGTAGGGATGGTTAAGTGCATCAATACTTCTTTTTTTAATGCCGATAAGTAGCTCACTCGGTTTTAAACTAATTAAAAATTAAAAATTGTTCTAATAAAAAAGTGAGAGAGTAGTACATCAGTGCAAGGGAAATCATCTCATTAATTTTGAATAGCTATTCAAACCTTACCATCTAGTTATATACATCTAGATATAATACAGCAGCATGAAAATCATCAAGGCAAAAATTTGAGAGAAATTATAATAGACATTCATTGATATTGGTAATCAAATAACTTATTTACTTATTTGTACATTAAAGAATAATATTCATGATTCATGTGTAATTTATCACGAAATAAATTCAAAATATTTAGTTTATTTTTATTCTTTTGAAATATATTCTTTTATTTAAGAGGATAATAAAAAAAAAATATAACCCATTTAAGAAACCGTTTGTATTTTACTTTCGGATTTTATAAAGTGTTAGCTCATCAATGAGTTCTTGAGCAATAAAGGTATTTCACGATGTTATCTTTGCTAATAAAAAATTGTACTTAATGCATAATTGATATAAATGTGTCTTTTTGAAAACTGTATAAAATATAATGTACTTTTTATGTTTTATGTAGATAATTCTGTATATAAATCTAACCTTACTACAAACAAAATAAATTTATTTAACATAATAAAAAAATAGAAAATAATGTATCGTACATACATTATTAAACTACGAATTTAATCCGGTTCCTTTGTTAGATCCGCCGATTTATTTGTTGTCCTATGTACTAGCACATTTTTTATTTTATAATATGGAAGCTAAACTGTCTACATCTATTTAAAATTATATTTATTCGTTACATTGATTGTGAAACAACTTTAAACAAGTTTATCGGTATAAGGTGACTGGAATATTTCCCTATTCTATCTGTTGTTTGATAGTTGAACAGTTTTACGTTTTTTAAATGGATTCTTTTTATTTGTAGATTGAAATTTATATTTTTCTGCTTAATTGATGTTTGTTTATTCACTCAAGACATAAATGTTTCTTCATAGTATAATTTTTTAAATAATCGATTAAATTAATATAATATTAATGTAATGTATTATTATTGTTTACACATATTTTAATTCAACGCAAAAAAAGTAGAATACTTATCATCTTTTATTTGACATAATATATGAATATCATGCATTATTTATTTAATCTCTAATATACTATTTTTAACAAACAAATTAAACATGTTTGTGTTTCCAAATTAAATAAACGGATATTTTAAATAGAAAGAGGTTTGTAATAAATAATTACAAAATTATGTTTGAAAAATCTTGTAAATTATTTAATAATACAATTTGATAAATAATTCATAAAAATTATACTTGATTTTTCAAAAATTGTTTTGATTAATATTTCAAAAATCACGGAAATTAGGTTCATCGTTTTCTAGTAAATAATTACAAAACATTTAATTTAATATCCATCGTATTTCAAATATTTTAAATATTTATTATTTAAATGTAAAATAAAGAATATTAATAAAGGCGATTTTTTCGTAAAAAATATTTTAATAAAATAAGCTAGTAATATCATAAACGTTATATAACATTATAAATTCAAATAATTTTTGTAGTTCTTAAACAATGGTATTTCGTTTTACAATTTAATTTTATGTAACAGATAGAATTCAATATTTACTATGATATTTTTAATCTTATTAAAAATCAGAAAAGTTCGAATGAGATATACCAAGCCGAGCAAATAGATTAATTAGAGGGTGAATTTTTTCAAACAATATAGTTAAAAATATGCATATTTAAGTTTCTAAACCGATTTTTCAATAAAAAAAAGATCTACATGAATATGAAATAATCCTGAAAAATAAGAATTAGGAATGCAATTAAACTTTTGTTTTATCTAAAACTTTTTTTAAACATACACAGTAGGAATTACAAAAGGATTAGAAACTATATAAAAATAAAAATACATTCAGTAGCTTTGAATTGTTTTTTTTTAATCATAAAATATGCTTCGAAAATTTTTTTATTTTAATCCAAGTATTTGTTTTGAGTCTTTAAAAGAAGAAATAAATTTCAAAGTTTGAAAGAGATATTGTTAATATCTTAAATTAAATCAAATATTGTGAATGTGTAAAAAAAATAAGGCATAAAAAATGAACTTTTATAAAAAAAATATATTTAAATTGTTATAATTTATAAGTAAATTCTTCTTGGATTATTTTTAATTAACGTTCCAATTAATCTGGAGAAAAACTTGAAGCTATTATCGTTAAATTTAATTACTAAAGGTGAATGTGTTTTTTTTTTTTTTTTTCATTTATCATTGATGGGCTTATAAATATTTGTAAAAATATCAATCTTTTTTTACTTTTCCTGTTGCAGTATAATTTATCGTCTTCTATTCGCAGCTTGAATAAAAACAACTTTTGAAATCAAAAATATTGCTTATATTTTGTAACTTAATGAAATTAAATAATAATTAATTTTCTTATCAATATTAAAATATATGTAAACGTTTTGATAAAACTATTTTTATTGCCTCCAAGTTCTTGAAAATAATTTCATTATATTTATTAGTGCTACTTCAAGACAATGTCCTTCCTCCTAATCACCAGACAATTACAAGCTATTCGTGGTATACATATATGCTCTATGAAGCCTACCAATGTCTACACACACGAAATTATTACTAATATAATCAAGATGAGTTCGAATAGAAACAAATATTTTCTGCTAATGGAATTATATTTTGGAAAAGGAAATATATTTGTTTAAAAATATCATTTCTTCTTCTTCTTCATTGGCGCAACAGCCTCATGGTGGGATAAAGCTGCCTGCCTAATAGCAGATTTCTAGACAGGAGATATTTTTCTTTTCATGAGCCTATGTCACGAGTGCCAGAGTACTGGTCACACGGCCAGTATATTTGCCTCTATACAAAAATTATTTATTTTATTTCTTCAATGAAACGTAATCTGGTATTTTTAAATTTTAGCATTACTGAAAAAACTGCTTTTCTAAGGTAAAATTACACGCCTTGAAACATTCGCTACGGAGTTAAGTTAATTTATTAACTAAGTTAAAAATGTAAATTACTTCCATTTCCTTAAAGAAACAATTTACCATTTTGAATCAAAATGCATCAATAATTTTTGATAATGTATATATTATTTACTTATCAATTAAAAAAAAATCAAAAACATTTTAAATAAAAGTACTTTAAATAAATAAAGACACCAGAAGCAATATATCTCCATCCCAGATCCATCACGTTTAACAGTAAAAAATAAAAATAAACAAATAAATAAAAATTACAGGCATTTTTATTAACATAAAATTTATTTTGTTTAGAATTTTTTTGAATGTTTTACTAATTAAATTATTTTTCCTTCAAATTTAATTGCTGGTCCCTCTTTAAAACTTTCTTTGTTTTAAATATAATTAATTGTGTAATTTTGAAAACAAAAAAAAAGCTCTTAATTCTTTAGTTATTTATTGTATCTAAGTGCTTTTAAGAAATAATACAACTTTTATTTGACTTATTTGAGAAAGAAATCAGTCAATTAATTTCGTTAAACAATTCTTTGATTTTTTATTATGTTGTAGTATATTGAACCACTACAAATATTTATGGCTCTGCCGGGACTAGAATCCGAAATATGTTGCACAGAGCACTAGTGCCTCGACCATCAAGCCCCATCTTATATGCTTACTTTAATATACTTACAGTAAAAGATAAATAAAAAAAGTAAATCAGAAATTAATAAAAAAACTTGTTTGTAATAGAAAAATTCGTAAACGATTAAATTTTAAATACTTCTTATTTTGACAGAGAAATGTAAAATAGTTTATATAAATGCTAATATTTTTAGAAAAAAAAATGTTTCACTAAATAAATCATATTTTTCATTTAATTCTTAAAGAAATTAAGATGAAATTGATTTGATAAAATACAAATTATTTACGAAGAAACAATTTAATTATTTTTCTATATACAATAAAAATATATTAATTTGTTACCTGTGAATTGAAAAACGAAGGACAAATTGTTTGTAAAACACTTTAAACAAACGAATAAATAATGACACGAGAAGGAATATATTTTCATTACAGATTACAAAGAAAGTGAAGAACAAAAAAAAAAAAAAAAAAAACGAAAGTGGATAAAACATGTTTTTTTTTTTAAACAGTACATTTATTTTGTTAAAGGATTTTCGATTGTTTTATTGTTGGAAATCTTTTCCTTTCAAATTTAATTGACATCTGGTTTTTAAAAGATTCCTTATTTTGAATATAATAAATTTTGTAAGTTAGAAAAATCAGTTGTTCTCAATACTATGGTAGTTATATTTTATATCTAAGTACTTCTAAAAAATAACAAAACATTTATTTGATATCATTTTTTTTTTTTTATCATTATTAGTATTGTTTTTTTTTTTCATTTTCAAAAAATTGCTGCAATTATAAAATTTTCTATGTTGCATTGCTGGCATCTTGAAATCAATGTAAACAAAAAAATGTTTGAAAAGTTATTTTTATTCGTTATCAGTCAATCCTTGGTCAATAATCTCCAATAGTCATTCTATAATTTCTTTCTCTACTAAGGTAAGGCCCTGAACATTTGCTACAATATATTCGACACATTTCTGTCTTTCATCTGCAATTCATCAATACCGAAGGAAATATGCAGTTTCCTCTACATTGCATTGTGACATTTCATTGTTATCCCATGCCAATTTTCTAGTTGAGCTAATTGTACGGCAATGTTGAATTTTTCCTCATGTTAAATATCGTGGTTGACGCGTAGACCATTTGGCATAAATACTTGGAATTTTTACAAATTTGAAAGTACCTGGTAAATAATTTGTTAAATATCCTTTATTTGTTTTGTTTATTTCCTTTTATACATTTACATTGATCAGCTAATGAAACAGGTCTTTTAAATTTAACATAATTTAACTATACGTATTTGTTTTCGAAGATATTTTTTACTTACCGCGGATAAATTAAACTAGAATTTTAAAAGTAAATACGTGTTGTTGCTTTCAAATGCCGCCAAGTTGATCAGATTCATTCGACAATGGAGTGAAGAGTCTGTAGCAGATTAAACACTAATCAAAATACTTCCCAAAAATATGGCAATTTACATATATTTTGATGCCATCAAGTTAAAACCAAACACTTCCTAGAGCTGAAATCAAACTTTTTATGAACAACTCAGTTCATTAGAAAAATTAACCTGATGCGCTGCTATGAAAAAAAATTCTGTTCTAAAACTTATTCTATATTAAAAATTATTCGACTCTATTTTTGGCAGAAGTACTCTTAAAATACCATGATTCTCTTCCCTAGTCGTTGTTTTCGTTAAAAAATTTTTGACTACACTAAAAGCTTTCCGTATAATATCAAGAAGAAAATATCATTGAAAACACTTGTATTACACTCCGTAATCCAGGATTAACTGAAGGTATTTGCTTCTTCATCCAGAATTACAGATATTTGTCTTATAATCGTGGACGAATATTTTTCTTTTTTTTTTTCTTTAAGTTTTTACGTCCTATTTATTTTTAATAAACCATCCCCAAATGTACCAGAGACTGCTGTCCCTTGATTTAAACAATAACAGAAAATATTTATTTAATTTTAAAAAAAAAATTCAAACTGGAAACAAACGTAGCTCCTACCAGTGAAAAATTTTCTCTCGTTCTCAAATTCTTCTTGAATAAATCGCCATAGTTATTGTGAAAACATTCACCAGCCAAATGCGTTTGGTATTACAATGATTATATCCTAATAAAGTTTACGGAATAAACCGTTTGGAATAAAAAATCGACAAATAATAACTATTTGGAGACTGCAATACCAGATTCACCACCCTATCTCAATCTCCATCGAGTCTTGCTTTTTGTAAGAAAATACAATGTAACTACAGAATTTAATGCAAATAGTCATGATTTGAATATCTGACCTTATGTACTATAATTGCTTCTTCTTACCACGAGACAATTAGCAATTTTGGACTCAATATCATCAGCTGAATTTTTAAAACAATAATGTAAATAAGTTATCATAGAAATTAAAAAAAATATAAAAGAGTATCAAAGGAAATTATTTTATTTTATCGTACCTACAAAAATATAAAAAATAAAAATCTTAATTAGGAGAAATTCATTGCAGTTTGAAAATCTAACAAATTAAATTTCTTTAACAAGTTAAACATCAAATATTAAACACGATTACGTATATTAAAGATTTAAAGATTTTCTTTTTTGCTAAAAACTTTTATTTTTGAATCAGTCATAAAAATAATATAAATATTGAAAGTATATATTTTTTAATCTTAATAAAACTTCTTTCAGAATAAACTTACTTGAATTTCAAATAAAAGTAATTTGTTCGTCTTAAAAATATTTTGAGATGAAAAATCTCAAAAACATTTTTTTAGTTTACTTTTAAACAAAATGAAGTAGCTAAAATTTTTTTCTGAATTTAAATCCGAATGAATATAATGTTTGGGAATCCAAAAAGTAAATAATACTAGGGATTATGTATTTCTTTAAAAAAATATGTATATAAAATAAGTGAAAAAATTGGAAAACTTCCCGTTTTTAGCTCAAGGACTATATCAGAATATTATTAATGATATTATGTTATAAAAACATATTAATGATATTATGTTATAAATAAATTATAATTTTTTTGACATATAAAAGCATTAATTTCTCATTATTTAAAAAAACACTTTAGTACTACTGCTTTTTTAGAAATTATTTTTGAACTATATAATTTGTTATTATATTGTAGTATGTTAATTGTAACATTTATGTGATAATATATGACAATTAAATTTTTAAAGACAGTGAATACAATAAAATTAATCAGAATGTATTCACTAAGTTAAATAAAATTTCTGTTTTAAAAATTTCGCAACTTTAAAAATTCTTTTAATTTAATTTAATTATCTATAATTCAATTAATTGTTTTAAATTAAATTAGAGTTCATAATTATTGTTTTTAATTATCTCTAATTCAATTAATTGTTTTAAATTAAATTAGAGTTCATAATTATTGTTTTTAATTATCTCTAATTCAATTAATTGTTTTAAATTAAATTGGAGTTCATAATTATTGTTTTTAATTAAATTTAATTAAAATCTTTTTTTGTCGTTATTTATGAATCGTTATCGTAATTTGTTATTTATTAATCGTAATTTGTTGTTATTTATTAATCGTTATTTATTTTTAGTTTGCTACAATTTAATCAATTTTAATTTAAGATTTTAATTTTTTTTAAAAATTTTTTAAATGCATGTTAATTATTTAATGGGTAATTATACACATTTATACCTCTTTTCATAAGGGAAAATAACATTTTTTGCTATAAATTTGGAATTTTACTAAATTCAATTATGGAAGTTCAAATCACATTTATACGGTTGAAAACGTTTCATTGGAGGCTCACAATAAATAATCAATCTTCAGATATATATCGTAGGACTTCGATTGATAAAACTTATATTGAACATAATACAAAAACATAAGTGAAACAAAATGAGAGAGGAAATGTTTCATTTTTTACTAGAAAATATAGAACAAAAAAAAAAAAAAAAAAAAAACGGTGTTAGTGCAGCTGGCCAAACGTCCAGACGATTCATGATTTCCTGTGGAAACTGTTTGATCCCAAAGTTGTGGCTTACTTCTGAGAACGATGAAATATTTAAATGCTCTGGATAAACAGAATTTCTAGGAAAAAATAATCTTGCTTCGTGGTTACAATAGTCTTTATTTGTGAATATTGTCTGTTTTAAATACGTATACAGAATCATCAATGATATTTTGTTTTTTCAATTCCTACCATTAGTTTAGTCTCTCCCTATATATATTTGTATATATTGTTCAAATTTTCAGTCGTTAATAAAATACTTTTTATTCATCCGCTCAAGTTCAAATACATTTTTTAAAACTTGTAGTGGACGACACTTAATGTTAATACAATTTTTTTCAAATAATAATTCATTAATTAAACTTAATTAATTAATGTAATTAAATTTAATTAATGAATAAAAAGTAACTCAATTAATTAATTAAAAAAAATATTATCTTTTTTTTTGTTTTAGTTTGAAAAAAACATTTTAAACTTTAACTGATTAAAATGTTAAAAAAACTAGGCAAATATGACAAAGACAATCCTTATTACATTTCTAATAAAAGAGACAGTCGATACTACAGTATAAACTCAGAAACAAATTTTATATGATATTAAATGCAATAAAATAATATGTATTTGTAATTAAAAATTTCCCATGAAGATTGTTTTATTTTCAAAATGAATTGAATTAATGAATTTCAAATTTAACAATCTATTTAAAATTGTAATATGCATTTTATAAATTATAAACATATAGGTAAATTAAAAAAAAATAATATATATTTTTCAAATCGAAAAAGTTCATTAAAATTTTTTTTATTACAAAATGAAATTTAATTTGCATTTTGAAACTATCTGAAATTTCAAACTGCAATTTGAAATGAATAAATAATATCCATTTCCCAGTTTCGAGGAATAAGATGTAAGCATATATATTCAAACCAGGCAATCAGATGTTTTTTTCTGAAAATCAAATCCGGAATAATAATTCATAAACAAACATTTAGCATTACTTTATAAATTTAAAAACATATTTTTCAAAAAATCAATTACAGAAAAATAAGATTTATTTTTTATACTTACATTTTTCATGTTTTTTTTTTTTATTTCAATAATAAAATTCAAAAATATAATCATTAGAAAAGCACTCCAAATTGTTTCAGATCATTACAGTTGCTCTTGCAGATTTTATATTTAACGTAACAACAGAGATTTTTAATTCATATCAGCCTAAAAATTAAAACATAAAATAATAGAAAATAATCAGCCGATACGATATATAAGTTAGCCATAAAATTTAGAATTTAAAGCAAGAACAAAACGTATAATAACAAACTAAAAATATAAACAAAATAAATATATAGAATTCCAAACGATTTTCTTTTCTTGAAAAATCTCTTTCATTTTGAAATAAAAATGTCTTTGCTTTCACCGAACGATAATGTTAAATCGTAACAATTTTAGTTATTTAGAATTTTATTTTAGAATAATTTTAATTATTTAAAAAAAAATAGTTTAGAATAATTTTATTTTAGAATAATTTAAAATTATTTAATTATATAATTATTAGCTTGAGAAGAAATTGTAAGAAATATTATGTATAAAAGAGCTCATGGAAGACATTAAAAAAAATATAAAATATTATTGATATTAAAGCACGTGAAAAATTTAAATAAACCAATAAGAATAGCTCATGAAAGGAATTTAAAAAAATTAACCAATAAGAAATGTTGAAAGTGATCAAGGACAAAATACTGATAAAGAAATTAAAAAAACACAGTTCTTGAAAACAAATCCATAATTTTATTGGTAATAAAAATATTTTTATTATGTATCACGTGAAATATACTTTATTTAATTTCGACTTTTATTAAAGGAATAAAATGCACTTAATGTTTAAAATGGGCTACTTTATTTGACTAAACCAATTACCATGATATGTTAAAATGTTAAGTGTAAAAAGGGAATTTTCCTCCTTGGGAAAAAAGTTCGTAAAGAATTTTAAAGACTGGTATGTCTAAACATTTTGTGAATTATTACACTGGGAGGTAAAAAATGATATATAAAATAATATATTTTTTTCCATACTGCAAAGAAATTTAAAATGATATTTTGTATTTTTTGCACATTTTGAACTTAATGTAATAAAAGATATTTATTTCATATCAACCTAAAAATTTAAAACATAATTTAATAGATTATAATCGAATGGATCGATATGCAGGTTATCCATAAAATATAAAATTTAATGTAAGAACAAAACGTATAACACCCATCCAAAAAATAAAATAAAATGAAAATTATAGAATTTCAAACGACTTTCAAATCTCATTTTCACTTTGAAATAAAATTGTCTTTGCTTTCACCAGACTATAATTTGAAATTATAATATTTTTAATTATTTAGAATAATTTTATTTTAGAATTATTTTAAATTATTTAATTCTATAATTACTAGCTTGAGAAAAGTTTTTAAGAAATATTGAGTATAAAAGAGCATATGGAGGGAAATAAAAAAAAATATATATTATGTGTAAAAAAGCATGTGAAAAAATTAAATAAATAAATAAGAATAGCTCATGGAGCAAATTTCAAAAAATCAACCAATATGATCAAGGACAAAAAAAAATGATAAAATAAATGAAAAACTACATCCCTGAAAACAATACCCATAATTTTATTAGAATATTTTTATTATATATCACACGAAATGTACCTTATTTAATTCAGACTTTTATCAAGGAAATAAAATACACTTATCATATAAAATGGGCTACTTTATTTAACTAAACCACTTACCATGCTATGTTAGAATGTAAAGTGTAAAAAGGGAGATTACAACCTTAGGGAAAAATTCAGTAAAGAATTTTAAAGACTGGTATGCCTAAACATTTTTTCAATTACTCTGAGAGATAAAAGCTGATATACATGATTTTTTTATACTGCAAAGAAAGTTAAAATTATATTTTGTATTTTTTAGTTAAAACTTTTCAATTTTTTTAAATTTTTCGTTAGACAATGAAATAGGCAAAATTTAGTTTAATCGTTGTCAATAAGGGAAATAAAATATCTCAAACTTTGAATAGAGTAGCGTATATTTATAAAGTATGAATATGTTTTTGCATTTTACAGAACTTATAATAATACTGAAGTACAAACTATTACATACGAATTGAATAAGATTAATTGTATTATTCGTTAAATACACCAAATCACCAAATAATAATTTTTAGAGCAAATAAATACTATTTCTTAAATATCTGAAAAAAATTCCATTTATTTACTATTTGGGATTTATTTATAACAACAAGTGGATTATCTAAAAACATTTCAAAACAATTAATTTATGAATCATAAATGCTAAATTAAAATAAACATTAATTTTGCATATTACAACTGTTTTTCTGAACAAATAGTAACATTGATTGTGTATATATTGAAATATGTTTATTTATATAGTAACATGGACTTCAAAATGGACTTTTATACATTTGGTAATATAATTTTTTTCTTTTTTTTTTTTCTTTCTAATGCAGATGGAAAATAGACGGTGATATTTTTATGCCATAAGGGCTGCATCGATGTTACTCACTTTGCATTACCCAGGAGGCGCGTGTAACTTGAAGATAAGCCACGGCCGCGGAGTAACATTGCACCCGAAATGGTCCTATTAGACCTACGATCCTATTAGGACCGGGACCTACGTTTTTAAAGTGGATTCCGAACCACTACAAACATCCATGGGCAACGCCGATACCTGTGGTACCGAGCGCCATGAGCGCTTGCCACTCGGCCATCAGGCCCTCTCCTCTTATGTAAAAATATTATTGATGAACTTTAATATTAGTCATAGATTCATAGATATATGTTAATAAATATAACTTAATTATGGCAGTTATATTGTATGGTATACACATAGATGGATCCTATTCTGACTATCATATGACAGCAGGTTTGGGAGTTTTTTCAGATTTGTTTTCCTTCGTTGCTTCCGCTGGAAAACACAGAATAGTTTTGAATAGTTGATAGTGACGTTCATAGATTGCATATTTTACTATAACAACTGTTGTCCATCCACTATAAGGTTGAAAGAGTCGTATTATTGTCCGACTCCCAGGCTGCAATTCAAGCAACTAGCTCACTGGGAAATACTTTTTCGAATAAAATACTTAAGTGCCAGCAGCTCATCGAACTTCTAGAGCAGAAGAACAAAATGGTAGTTCTCCAGTGGATACTTAGCCACTGCGGTATCAACGGTAACGAGCAGGCTGATTTCCTTTCTCGAAAGGGCACTAAATTGTTTCAACCAAATTATTCTAGAATGCCGTACTATTCTGTAAAAATATAAATAAAACACATTAAAAAATGATGACTTTTTCGAAGCTACGAAGAAAATAAAGAATAAGAATTGGAGTGAGACAGAACTAGACACAATAACAGACAAACCTCGCCGAAATGCAGTAGCTATTTTTAGACTTATAACAGGACATGACTGTCTGGCTGAATAGTTATATAGTACAGATGTTTATGACCATCCCTACTGTCGTCTCTGTGACTTGAAGTAGCCTATGAATAGAAAACAGCTGCAATGTTGCAAGACACTCCATGGAACTGACTCCGAGATTGCAAGATATTGGCATGCCAGCTAGATCTTGGGACGATGACTTCGGTCTTTACTTCTTCTACTGTGTTTTGATGTTTTTAGTTCTTTTTTTGCTGTATTTGCTTATATGTATCTATTCCCCACCATATGAAATAAAAAAAATATTGTATAATATTAACCAATATACATATTGAAATTAAACAAGCTATATAGAAAAGGAACAATTAAGTAATGGAAATATAATGAATCTTCTATAAACCGCCATTTAGATCAACAGTCAGAGTGCGTTGAAAAATAACAGTTCTAAAAAGATTTTTATATGAAGACCATGTTAAACCACCGTTTTATATGCAAAGCAGTATGGTGATGGGCTATGAGATATCAATTTAATGAAGTATGACTAAATGATTTTTATATAAAATATATCCTAGAACATAAATTTCTAGACGTAATATGGAGGTGATTCTTTAATGAGGTTCTGGTATAAGCAGAGTATTCATTATGTTGTTCTCCAGAAAACAAAAATGTGCTTGCAAATTAAAATTTGAAAAATTAATCTAACAATACTCATAATTTTTAGCCTTTTTTGACCTCAAATTATTAATATCGACCCTGTCATTTATTTCTTTTTAAACATTTAGTAGTTTTTTAAATCTAATATAGAAGCAAAAAGGGGGATTTGGTTTCAAAAGAAATTAAAGAGAAAAATATATTTATCTTTGAAAATATTTTATAAATTTACATGATCTGGTTAACAGTTTAAGAGGTTGAGTGATCCATAGCCTTAATTCTAGCTCCAAAGGAAAACCGATTTATTTTTTTACCACCTATTAAGATTCCATTAAAAATGAATGTGAAAAGTTGAATTGATGAATTTATAAAAGGAAGTTTTTGCTAAAATAAGAAAAAAAGTTTATTTCTTCTTTTTCTTTCGATTTATCAAGACAGTGTTAAACTATCAAACATAAACTTAAGTGATTATCAAAAGAAATAAATTAGTGAATTTATTATGAAACATTTTATATACTTTTTCAGGTTGCAATTTCTTTTAATAAAAAAAAAAAAAAAGTACTGCAGATTTATAGTAATGTTTATATGAAAAAAATGTGCATTTATAGATTATTTATCATCCATTTGAGAGTCTAATGAATCTATTATATTTTCTAATTAATTAATGATTTTATTTAATGATATTAATTAACTGATGGTTTCCATTTTCAAAAGAAAAAATACTATTTGAAAGATAGAAAATTTAAAAAGGAAAACTATTTTTTTTCAAGTGTTTTGGAAATTTCCATGATCTAATTAAATGTTTAAGAGTTTGAATGATCCAAAATACTTCTTCTATCATTTTTTATTATTACACGATTCTTTTGAAAGAAAATCATGAACAAGTTAATTCAGTTTTTTTTTTGAAGGTTTTTATTTAATTATTATACGAATCTTTGGAAATAAAAGCAAAAGGCGGAATTTTCTTGATTTTTAAAGTTTTGGTATTTTTATGTTATTCTTTTGTTATTTTTAAGTTACAATTCTATTTGATTAAAGTAGGACAAGGTATTTTTATTTAACCAGTACAGGTTTAAATAAAAACTATTTCCAAATCAATCTAACATCTTTTTATTTGAATCAATTTCTTTTGATGGTAAATTTTTATTTTGACGATTTTCAATTCCTTCTATTAGCTCACACTCTCCCTATATATATCTTGTTCAAATTTTCAATCGTTCATAAAATACTTTTTATTCATCCACTCAAGTTCAAATACATTATTTTTGAACTTGCAGTGGATGACACTTGATGTTAATACAGTTTTTTTCAAATATTAATTCATTAATTAAATTTAATTAATTAGTTTTAGTTTTTTTTAGATTTAAGTTGCATATATCTACCAATAGATGGCGCCAGATAAACTTAAAAAATGAATGAAAATTATTTATAAAGATCTTTCTAAAATATAGTGAAAAAAATGTAGGAATAAACTTTAATTTTTTTTTTTTTTTTTTTATATTACTTGTTTAGTAAGAAAATTTGAATATTAGAGAAGTTAAAGAGAAAAGTGTATTTTTTTAAAGTGTTTTAGAACTTAAAACAAGCAAATTAATTTTTCTCTATGTTATTTTTTTATTTATTTTTTTTTTTTTAACAATTTGTTTACTTATTTTTGTTTAAAAGTAAACGAGCCTTTGAAATTCGAAGTGAAACAATGAACTGTTGAATGAATTTTACAAGTCAAACAAGTTTTTGCTAAAATGAAATAAAAAAGTTTTATGGCGTCTTTTATTTACAAATTTTATGGCGTGTTATTTACTAATGTCTTGACTACATATATTGACTGTAGAATACAGAACACACTGACAGAATACACTGACTACATATTCTACATAGACTGTAGAATACACTGACTGCATATATTGACTGTAGAACATATATGTAGCCAAGTCTTCATTTGCATATTATTTGGAATATAATATCTAGGAAGCTAGTCATTGTGGACCAATGGCTTGCACGGATGCTTTGTATAGGGGTAAGTATGATCCCTAACGTATTTAACATAAGTACAGCGACATCACAGAGACATAACAATGTACTCCTATATCATATATATATATTCGAAATTGAGGGCAAGTTATATTATTAATAAATAGTACTGATAGTCCTTCATAATAGAATGGTACTGACATACTCATCATACTGGTATAGAAAGATATTAAGTATATGCCATAGGCTACATATTCTCCAGACTTAATTTCTATAGAATCTGTCTGAAGTAACTTGGCAGATATATTGCTCGAAATTGCTCACTTTTCGAATAGTGCATGAACTCAAAAGGATTGAAGAGTAAAAGCGCGAAGGCGGTATCGTTTAAGAAATATTCCCTTTTAAGCTCTCTCCAGTGTCATCTGCGCTAGAAGCGACCATTGATGCATGATGAAGTCACGGACTTTAATCAGACATTTCTACAAGAACAAATATATTTCCTTTACTGTTTAAATTGCTGCAAACAACATTTTTCCTTTCTTATTTGGTTTTGTCATGCAACTAGATCTATACCTTATTCATAACAGGGAATGTAAAGCAACTTTCTTGTACTAAGTTCAGATTCTTTAATTATTATCTGTCATAAATTATTCCAAAAAATGTCCTACTTGTTAGCAATTGTTGAATATTGACCTACTGAAAAGAAAAATAAGATTAAACTGTCCAAAAATTTTTAAATCATCATTTTGGATTTCTTTGACTTTTGCAAAACCCATTAAATGAAATTTTTTCGTTGCAAGTATTACAAAAATATCCCTTTGCATTTGTAGAGAGTTACAGAATCTTCAAGAAAAATTTATCTTTTTAAAGACAATAAAAGTAAAATAATACCTTATAGTATATTTTTAGTAAACTATAAAAAACATAACACAGTAATTAGTAAATCTTCATAGTACACTAATAAGTCAGTTAGCTATGCTTATGCGATTTTATAAATTAAATGACTAAATTTAGGATTTATATTAGTGATCACGTTTTGATAATACAGAATTTTTATATTTAAAACGATACATACAAATAGAATAATCCTTTTTTTTATGAATGATTACCTAAAAAAAGAGGATTTATAGTTATAAAATAAATATGAGATAATTTTTTAAAATCTTGATTTTATGATAGACTCCGTAATTAGTTAATCATTTCTAATGTATAGATAGAAATCAAAAAGTATTAAACTAATGATAACTACCATATAATTAGCGTGTACTGAGATATTGTACTAATGATATCTCGAATGGCAAATAAAAGATTTTCTTTCTAAAAGTAAAATATTTATCTTATATATCTATCTCATTTAGTTATTAACCTTTTCTATTTTTATCATTGATTAACAAGAATGTTTACAATTAAATTATTAATGTAATATTTTATTGGTTCTTCCAAAAAATGATCAAACTTCAAGTCTTCTTTTTTATTCTTTTCATAAACCAAATACTTCAGTTAGAAATTAAATGCTGGATAAGTGTTGAGTTAAGATAAACCATAATTAATATATTTAATGACATGTAATCTACATAATAACAGCAGCGAAAGTTTTAATAACCTACATAATAAGAATTTAAAAGACTTTTAATTGAATAAACAAATTTACTCAAAAATTATAATCTCTCTCTGTAAAATTTTCCTACGTTCGCGTCAAATATTTACAGCATTTTTATCTCAAATAATAACAGAGAATAGCTGCAACTCTTATTAAGAATAAGTAGGGCAATCTGGTTACCATCCTGTTTTGAAGTGCATCTAGCTAGTTCAGTTAAAAAAAGCTTACTTTGTATCTTAATTTATTCACTTTAATCAGAGTATAATAATTTAAAGTGTGGTTGGCTATTCCATTTGGGGGAAAGAAAAGGAAATATTACATTTTAATGAATCTTATTTAAAGAATACTGACATTTCAATGGCACTAATTATGAGAAAATTGTATTATGTTGTTCCCGAGTCAAGTCACATTTCTATTATTGTTTGTTGTTCATCATCACAACAGAAGCTGCCCCTTTTCCCTCTATCCATGAGTAGACTAAACATGGGGCATCCGCCCCGTGCTGCCGGACTCTGAAGTTTAATCACAACGCAACAACTGTTAAATTAATGGTATACGACTAAAGACTCCTAAAACGGTCATTCGATGAATAAAATTTGGAAATGTCTCATGTAATTAACATTAACTGGTATATGATATTCTATATCTTTTATGGTACACTGGTATGGTAACATGGTAAACTTTACATATAGAATTCTTATCAAATGCAAAATACAAAAGAAAAAATATTTTTCTTTTGTATTTTGCATAAGATAAATTTACGACATAAGATAAATTTACATGGTGGAGATACACTTGATTGTTGACTAACTTCAAGTAAGATTTTGAATCAGGTTTATTACATTTGATAGTACCTACACGCATGCCTAACTCATGTTAAATATTTGTGATGAACAAAGATAATTAATGACACTTTTAAATTTAACGAATGTCCACAATTATAATATTAATGGAAAAAACAATTTATATGCTTGCATTAAGTAGCTGCTTCGTCACTAAGTTACCATTGTTTGGCGTGACATTAATTCATTATTATGGGCCCTTTTTAATTTAAAGTGTCCTTAACCTCTTCAAGGGTGATTTTTTTTATGATGAGAAAAAAATGACTTAATTTTTTTTTATGTTTTATTACATTTTTTTTCATTTTATAATAAAAGACATTAAAAAAATGGAGAAAACTATACAATTGCAAAAAAAATCCGTAACATCCATAATTGTGCCACATGAGCGTTAATAGCAAATTATATATGAAATAGTTTCATACATTATGGACATTATTCATTATTATTCCGGTCATTCATTATTAAAACTAAATTCATTTAATATATTTCGTATTAAACTAATTGCATACCTTAAATACCGTTATCAGTGCAGTCAAACATAAAATTTGCATTTTTCTTGTTGAGAGATTCAGCAGTGTGTATTTTACATCAAATGTTATTCTTTCTTATTAATGCAAAAAACTAAATATCTACATATGTAGTATATTTAATTTATGTGTTTATTACGCATATGCAATTTATGTATCATAATTAATATATATTTTTAAAGTACAAAATTTTAATTTAATACCATTAAATAATTATCATAATTTACTAAATAATCGCATGTCGCTATTAAAAAATTAATAAATCTTTAATAACGTAATTAAAAAATTAATCCCAATTTTGTCAAAAATTGTAAATTTACTGTAGAAAAGGAGAAAATGATGTTCATTAAAAATGTTTACAAATAATGTAAAATAATATAAAATGTTTTATTTAATTTCTTATTTAGATGTCAAATAAAGTATTTTTTGTAAAATATGAAATTATTTCATACTGTTTACAAATACCTTACATAAGTAAATCAATACAATGCATTTATGCAGATAAATTTTTTCTGAAATATACACATTGATAAAATAATAAATTGATTGCATTAAAACTGCAATTTTAACATAAATTTATTTAAATGTTCTCTTTTGTATTTGCAGATTAGAAAATCTGGAATTAAAAAAACAAATTTGGGTTGCTTCAATCAGAGATTATGCCATTTACTGCATTTCGACTCTTTTTAAAACCTATGCCACGAAAAAAAAATATGACGACAAAAACCTTGGATTAAACAAAAAAAGATTTATCTATTTAAAAGTCTTAAAAAAGAGGAAACTAGAATTTTTTTAAAATTTTATTTTCCTGTGATTTTCAACTTTCCTACGGAAAATTGATTTCTGGTTGATACGAAAGTAGATAAAAGGTTAAAAAGTGCCGAAAACACGTTTTTTGGTGCCCTAGGAAATTTAAGAAAGCTACTTTTCTAAAGAACTATGCATCAGAAAAAAATAAAAAAAAACTTTTAGAAAAGTTCGACAGCAATGATTCAAATATCATTCGGTAAAAAAAAAAATTCATTAACAAAAATATTCTGCTAAATTAGTGAGTGGGTATGGTAAAAAAGTAATCAAGTTAAAAGAACAGAAACTCTGCAGACGATTTATTCAGTAGTTTTTTTATGCACTTCTACTTTCACTTGAAATTGCGGAACGCTTGATGAAGTGAGCTTAATTATCAGGTTTGAAAGGGCAGCTGTGAAAAAGCTCTGAGTTAATAAATGTAAGCACTTCATTGAATGTTGCTGTATCGAGAAGAGGGTTAGACGTAACGAAATAAATCTTTTATTTAAAACGGAGAGAAACGGAATTTAATAAGACATAAAAATAATTGGTTCTTAATCTAAATGAATGGGTTTTTGTTTTGAGTATATTCATTGTCATAAAGTGGTCTTTTAGATTGATTATAAATAATGTCATATTAAATAATCAAACTGTATTTATTGCTTGACAACTTTACATTTTATATGTTATAGAATGTACTAAGAGCAATAGTCATTTCCTACATGTATAGCAACTAAAAATAAGCAAAGTGGGATAAAGTGTTTAAACATGCAAGAAATTTGTGAAATGTGAACCAAATTTTTAATCGTGCATATACAGAGATAGAATATATAACAAGCGGGATGAAACGTTCGTAGGCTGACACATATATGGCGCGACAAGTATTAAATCCATATGCTTTTTAGTTAGTCCTAACCTTCAAAAGACACGTGTATAAATTTAACAGCTGTTGCACTATTAGTATGTGAGTTATAGCATTTTTAGGGAAGCAACTTTTGTTAGTTTGCAAAAATGGATAAAAAGGAATTTCGTGTGTTAATTAAAGCATTGATTTTAGGCAAAAAAAAAAAAAATATTATTGAAGCCAGCGCTTGGCTTAATAAACATTATTCGGACTTTGCACCAGGAAAACCAACCGTAGAGAAGTGGTTTGCTAAATTTAAACGAGGCGAAATGAGCACCGAGGACGATGCACGCAGTGGACGCCCCAAAGAGTCTGTTACCGACGAAAACATAAAAAAAGTCCACAAAATAATTTCTGATAACCTTAAAGTGAAGTTGATTGAGATAGCTGAGACCCTAAAGATATCAAAGAACGTGTTGGACACATCGTGAATGAATATTTGGATATGCGAAAGCTCTGTTCAAAATAGGTGCCGCGCGAGCTCACAATCGACCAAAAACAACAACGAATTGATGATTCTAAGCAGTGTTTGGAGCTGTTCAATCGTAATAAACCCGAATTTTTGCGTCGATATGTGACAATGGAGGAAACGTGGTTCCATCACTTCACACCGGAGTTCAATCGACAGTCAGCCGAGTGGACTGCACGTGATAAACACTAAAAATGCTATAACTCACATATTAATAGTGCAACAGATGTCAAATTTATACCCGTGTCTTTTGAAGATTAGGGCTAACTAAAAATCATATGGATTTAATACTACTAGTGCCATCTATCTGTCAGCTGATGAACCTTTCAGCCCACCTGATATATATATATATATAAGTTGAAAATAAAAACTATATGTCAGTTGATTATAAAAATTTTAAGTCAAAATGAGATTTATAATTGAATTTCAGTAAGCATCTTTTTAAAAAATTAAACAATAAGAATGTTGTAAAATTCCTAACAATTAACGTTACAATCAAAATTTAAACAATACAATAAAAAAACAACATATAAATTTCTTTGTTTGTTAACTGCATTATAATTATTTAATAAATAATAAATAACTTTTCATTATATTTGATATATATTTTTAAAGTACCAAATTTCAATTTATTATAATTAAAATTATGCCGAAATATAAAAATAATCACATAATCTACTGACGAATTACATATCTTTAATAATTAAATAACATACTATATAACCATTTAAATAATATTTTTTAATTTATTTTAATCAAGCCGTAAAGTTAATTTAAATAGTTATAAATATGCAAAATAACACAACATTTTTTGAAATTTAATTTTTAATTTAGATGGCAAATAAAATATTTTCAGAAAATATGGTATTATTATGTACTATTTATAATTACCTTACAATAAATCAATACAATGCATATGATACAAATAGATTTTTTCAAAAATATAAACATTGATAAATAATAATAAATTGCTCCTATTATAACTGCAAATCTAAAATAAATAAAAAAACTGTAAACTAAATATAACTGATACTAATTCTAACTAATTAAATATTAAAACTTCAAACTAATCGTATAATGTGGCTATTGACGAATTAAAAATCTTTAATAATGAAATAAATTAAATATCTTTTTATATTTTTAATTTATTTTAACAAAGCAAGGAGTGATGTTAATTTAAATCGTTATTAATTTACAAAATAATACGATAATTTTTATTTAACTTTTATTTAGAGGAAAAAAAAATATTTTTAGAAAATATGAATTTATTCCGCACTATTTGCAATTACATTGCAGTAAATTAATGCATATTATTCAAATATATTTCTTTCAAATATATATACGTTGATAGTAATAAATTGATTGTATTAAAACAGCAATTTTAATATAAATTCATTTAAATGTCCTCTTTTGAATTTACAAATTAGAAAGTCTGGGATTGAAAAAACTAATTCGGTTTGCTTAAAACAGAGATTAAGCCATTTAATGTATTCGTCTCTTTTTAAAACCTATGCCACGAAAAAAAAAATATGACGACAAAAACCTCTGATTGAAAAAAAGATTTATCTATTTGAAAGTCTTAAAAAAGAGGAAACTAGAATTTTTTTTAAATTTTATTTTCCTGTGATTTTCAACTTTCCTACGGAAAATTGATTTCTGGTTGATACGAAAGTAGATAAAAGGTTAAAAAGTGCCGAAAACACTTTTTTTGGTGCCGTAGGAAATTTAAGAAAGCTACTTTTCTGAAGAACTATGCATCAGAAAAAAATAAAAATAAAAACTTTTAGAAAAGTTCGACAGCAATGTTTCAAATATCATTCGGTAAAAAAAAAAAAAAAAATCATTAACAAAAATCTCCTGCTAAATTTGTGAATGGGTATGGTAAAAAGTAATCAAGTTAAACGAACAGAAACTCTGCAGACGATTTATTCAGTATTTTTTTTTTTATTAACTTCTACTTTTACTTGAAATTGCGGAAAGCTTGATGAAGTGAGCTTAATTAACAGGTTTGAAAGGGCAGCTGTGAAAAAGCTCTGAGTTAATAAATGTAAGCACTTCATTGAATGTTGCTGCATCAAGAAGAGGATGAGATGTAGCAAAATAAATCTCTTATTTCAAACGATGGGAAACGGAATTTATTAAGACATAAAAATAATTGGATCTTAGTATAATGAATGGGCTTTAGTTTTGAGTTTATTCATTGTCGTAAAGTGGTCCTTTAGACTATTCATAAATACTGACATATTGAATTATCAAATTGTATATTTTGTGTAACAGCATTAAATTTTATACATTATAGAATGTACTAAGATATATCCATGCGATTAATTACCAGTTAAATTTAAAAGTTGTTTATTTTTTTATTATATATTATTTCGTTATAATTTTGTTGAAAACATATGATTTAAAAAGAAAGAAAATTCAAAATTTCATACTTTTTTTTTCATTGTCTACACAGCTCCATGGCAGGCCAAGGCCTTTATGGGTACAATAAGATTTCGAGACAGATTTTTTCTTTTTATGGGGTAGTTTTTCCAGCACTACGTCCAACTCCTACAAGTTTCGTGTTCGAATCCGGCGGTGCTATGAAACTTTGAAGTCCACTTTATCGGGAATCCACTTTAATCCGTGGGTCCCGGTCTCATATGACCATAGAGCGTCACAGAGCCCAATCAAACTTCTCACTGACATCATCCCCAAACCGTATCAGGGCAACTCAGCTCTAGGCACGGTGCTGTGGTATAATAGTAGTCATATTAGACCGGAACCTTCGATTTAAAGGGAAATCCGAACCACTACAGACATCCATGGTACCACCAGGACTCGAGTCCGAAGCCTATGCACCAAGCGCCAGAGCTCTAGTAACTCGGCAATCAGGCCTCCATTTCATATTTTAGCAAATAAAAAAAATAAAAGTCTTAAAATAAAAACATAAATGTTTAAGCAATTCGTTATTATAATTTAAATAACTATTTATGATTTTTATATTATTATGTGGTATTTTTAAGATAATTAATGCATGTGATAAACGCAATAATAAAATCATACTCATTCCTCGGTAATATACTCGAATGAATATATTTTCATTTGAGTGATATATTCATTTGAAACAAACAATATTTCATGTTTCGAAATCTGCCAGAAGTCCTCTGCCCATCATGAGGTTGCCACACCATTGGAGAAAAAGCAGCATATTGTAAGTGAATAATTATACTTCAATTTTATCTGCTCTAATGATTTTACATAATTTTGAAGATTAATAATTCCTGGACCCTTTTTAATTTACACCTATGAAAAAACATTCATTACGCTTTTAACAAAATTATGTATATGACAAAATGTTATAATAATAACAAAATAAGTGTTATAATTCCCTAATTTTGTCTAATGAAATGTTTTTTTTTAGCAAAACTAGTTAAATTCAATTAAAAATTTGTAACATGTAGTAGATTTGTGAACATCTGTAAACTTATAGGTTTTTACGTATGTGCATTTTTGCCTACAAAGTTAAGCTGAATGCATTCGATATTACTGTAATGCCCTGTGTATCGCTCTTTTAACTAATATACTAGTTATTTTCTACATGTAAAATAATTGAAAAAGAGAAATAAAGTGTTTATGCATGCAAGGAATTTACGAAAGATTTTTTTTTTTGCTAATGCAGCTGACAAACACAAACATGGACGTCTTGGATGCCTTAAGGCAAGTGCTGCACAGACGTACTCACTTTGCATTACCCAGGGGGCGCGTGTAACTTGAATATAAGCTACGGACGCGGAGTAACAATGTCCCCGCAACGCTCTACGGTCCTATTAGACCGGGACCTACTTTTTAAAGTGGATTCCGAACCACTACAAACAACCATGGCACCGCCGAGACTCGAACCCGTGGTGCCGAGTGCCAGAGCGCTAGCCACTCGGCCATTCAGACCCTATGAATTAACGAAAGATAAACCAGATAAAAGTTTTATAAGCGTATATAGAGAATTACATTATATATTAAATGGCTAATAATAATAATAATGGTCCAATAAAAAATAAGGGACTAATATAAAGGTTAATAAGATTACAAATAAGACACTAAACTACAAGTTAAAGTGAGGTTTAGCGTTGAATTTTAGTAGGCAGCATTTTAAAATTTTAAATATAATGTCCAATAAAAAATACAAAATTAATTTTTTGTAATTTAATTTAAATAAATAATATTTTATAGTGCTTCCAGTTAGTTAGAACAATGTAGTAAAATGAAAAATAATCAACGAATTATAAGATATTTGTTTGGTTTTTGAATTCAAACTTAATTCTCAATCTAAAACAATGCAATATATTAATTTATACATAATTTTTAATAAAAGAAAAAATTCAATGTTTATTTAGTAATTTAATTAGTATATTCATCATCGTTTAGTATATTCACTGAATGCCTTAGAAACAAAATATCGATTAGCAAGACTGTAATGTCTTTAAGAAAAATATTTTATTTAAATGAAAAATAATTACTATATTATGTGAAATTTCTAGAATATGTAAAATTACTAGTTTATATATATATTTTTATATTCATTGTTAGAATCAATGCTTCAGTAGTTGCAATTTTTTCTTCATATCTGTAGGTTTCAGAAGGGAAATGTCGATTAGCCGGCTTGTAATTTATTAAAAAAATATTTTATTTAAAAGAAAAATAATTACTAGTATATACAAAAATACGTATCTGTTTCTGAGAAAATTTCGACTACATTCATTACAAAAAAAAAAAAAAAAACCAAATTCAAAACAAAAAGTATTCCAAGAAAAGTATGGACTGAATTTACATTTTCAGAAACAAAACATAAGTGAACATATTCTTAGTCTTTTCGAAGAAGAAAGAGAAAAATGTTTGGATAATTCAATTTAATTATACGTACTTTTTCTGTTTACATGTAATTTTTCTTTCTTGAAAGAACCTCTTTTACATTTTGCAGAATTTCTCTTTAGAGAATACAGCTATCTCTTCTATTTTTCGTGAGTATTTACTGTTTTATCTGACTTAAAAATGGCTTCAACTCTTGTCACGTACTGTGCCTTAAAAGGTTTTTTAAACCACTCACATATTTCAAAGAGAAAAGAATCAGCTACATTGTAAAACCTCGATGTATCTCTTTTGATACTAAAAACTGATATAGTTCACATAAAAACACAGCAAACCCATAATTTTTTTGGACAGGAAACGACTCATACATATTTGCTAAGACGACATGTACAACATAATTGCTTTTCTAATTAATAATTTTGGATTAACATATTTTTATTTTATTTTAAGCAACGTTTCTAATTTATATATCATATCAAGAACTAAACATGTAATTTATTTCATTATTCTCTATATGTGTTATTCAGTTCGGAGTTATTCGAAACATTATACTTTTATGTTATTTGAAAAATAATTGCAAACCCACATTTTTTTTTTTTTTGAACAGGAAATAAGTCATACATATTTGATGAGTGAACATGCATAGCATATTTATTTTTTAATTAATAAATAAGGATTAAAATATATTTTTATTTTCTTTTAAAATGGTTTTCTGAATTATATATAATATCAGGAAATAAACATGTTTTTTAATTCATTATTCTCTGTATATTTCATTTAGTTTTTATGTATTCGAAAAGAATTTTCAGAATAACAACTTATGATGAGTCGACATGTATAACATGTTTGCTTTTATAATTAATAAATTTGGATACAAAATATTTTTTTCATTTATAAAGCGTTTCTTATTTATATATAATATGAGGAAATAAAAGAGTAATTTAATTCATTATTCTCTTCATCTGTCATTCAGTTTTTAATTATTCGAAAAGAAGTTTCAGAATGATGACGTAAACACAATGTGCAAAACAACTAAAGGATATTGTTATTAAGAGGAAATGTCGTAGTGACTGATGTATGATGTATATGTGTCATATGATGCATGATGATATCTGATATCTGATATATATGTGTTATATGGCGTATGATGATATCTGATATATGATTTATAGGTGTTGCATGTATGAAAAAAGAAGAAAAAACGAGAAAGGAATATATAAATTTTGTTGACCATATTTGTCTGTAAACAAAAAAATACACAGTTCAAGCATATAATTACCAACAATGTGATTTCTCGTAGGAAAACGAAGTTTCAAAAAGATTCATGGTTTTTTTTGAATGGAATTAATAAGATTATCAATGAGGGATTGGGGTATTCACTTCCTCTCCTATAGAAGAGCTCTATCCAACAGTCGAATTGTTTCTGGGGCAGAGCGTTGATAAGAAACTAGCAACCCTTCTCCATAAAATGTCCCAAACATGGTCGATTGGGTTTATGTCTGGAGAATATTCTGTCCAATCCATTCGAGGAATTCCTCCGTTGAAAAGGAAATTGACCATTAGCTGAGTCCGATGTAGTCTGGCTTTATTATTCCTGAGAATGAATTCACCCCCGATTGCTGCAACGTAAAAGACCACAATAGGTCTGTTAATATCAACCCTATATCGCTGAGCCATTAGTGCTCCATTCCTGATAATGAGCTGCTCGGTATGGCCATTGATAGAAATACAGACACATACCATCCCTACTCCTCCATCAAATCGGACACTTTCCTGAGCAAATGCAAGAGTATTCCATCTACCAGATTCTCTTCTGACGAGAATCTGCCTATTGCCAGCGTGTAAACTAAAGCGAGATTTGTCCGTGAAGAGCTTTTTGTTTTACTCCTCTCGTCCAAATCTGAGATGCTCCTGTTCCCACCTTCTGCAGGCAACACTTGTGTCAACGAAACACAAACCATAGACCAGCGAGGGTACAAACACACATGGTTTAGACTATTCAAACAGTCTGAGTCGTAACTCTAGTGCCAATGGTCCTCTGAAGATGCTTTTACAAGAACAGCGTTCATAGTGCGATTTCTTCTGGCAGTTAATGTTAAATATTGATCCCCATTTTGTGTTGTTTTATTCATAGTGCGATTTCTTCTGGCAGTTAATGTTAAATATTGATCCCCATTTTGTGTTGTTTTATTCATAGTGCGATTTCTTCTGGCAGTTAATGTTAAATAGTGATCCCCATTTTGTGTTGTTTTATTCATAGTGCGATTTCTTCTGGTAGTTAATGTTAAATAGTGATCCCCATTTTGTGTTGTTTTATTCATAGTGCGATTTCTTCTGGCAGTTAATGTTAAATATTGATCCCCATTTTGTGTTGTTTTATTCGACTATTTTATTGTCTCGACTTTCAACGAACACTTCCAGTTTCCAAAAACCGATTCCATAGTTTGAAAATGACACTCTGAGAAACTCCTAACACTTTCGCTACAACGGATTGCGCTTGAAGCGACTCTGAACGATTGATGGTTCTCCAGATTACCGATTCAGCTAAGTCATCTTGCTGAGACGTCGTAGTCATTGTTACGAAACATTCAAAGCGTGCCAGTTGATTTTAATCTACTACAGATGAGCTTTCGGTTATATAAAGTTTTTAATATATCTGAGCAAAAGTTGACTGATAGAGCTATTATTAATTGAATTTCAAGGAAATATAAAATTTATTAATTAAATTATATATTTATTATGTTATCTGAGATATATACATAGTAAAAAGTAATATCAATATAAATCAGCAATATTTCAAAAGATTAGAAAGCAAAGTAACATATTGTACACTGATACATTATGCCATTCAGTTCATAATTTTTTAATTATAAAACATTGCGAAAATATAAGAAAAATAACTTATTGTTCACTATTATATTTATCAATTAAAATTAATGCGTTTATTTAAAGTGTAAAACGGCATTTTTTTTATAAAAAATAGTTTAATGCTAAATAAATACTTAATAAAGTTAACCGAATCTAATTTGTGTGAAAATTATATTATTAAAAATCATTAATAAAGGGATTAAATTGTTTAATTACCATTTAATGATAGGATAAATCAAGCATATTTTTAACATAAAAATACAATTGCGAAATTAGCAGTCCCGATTATTCCCCATCTTATTAAAAGTCTTAAACATTGCCAAATTCTTCTTTAAATCTGAATTTCTTTAAATTAAAATCTCCAATCCGTTATCAAATTATGAATAAACGTAAAAGTACGTATTAAACATTTATCGCATAATTTGTCGAATGTACACTTGTTTATTTTAGAATTTTTTTGCAATCTTAGATTATTTTACGAGGATGTTTAAATAAATTCAGAATGAGTTTGCGTAGCTGAAATCTTTTATACGCATTTTTAAACACTTAAGTACCATAAATGTAAATAAATATTGAAATGAAAATTGTTTTTTCGCTTGGAAGATGCACTTAAAATGGTCAGCGCACCATTTTTTGAAATGAAACTCGAGTTTATTATCATGCGAAAAAGAAAACAGAATTATAATAAGTTTGATTCACACATTAATCCAAACGCAGAGAAAAGACATTAAAAGATACAATAGCGGGAATTTAATGCTTCGCATTATTTTCTCAGTATCTGTAGCAGTTTATGAATAGAATTACTCTTTTCTTTAAGGAATGAAATTTAGGATTTGAAAAAATATGAGGTGGCCATAATAATTTTTACTTCGCATTTAAATGGTATCATTATGATTTCTAATTATTATTTTTAATTTCTTCACTTCCAATAATAATTTTTAATGTCCTCTATCTTAGAAAATTAATACTGTTCATAACAAAATATATTTGAAAAATAAGTTCGATTAATTTTTGAATTACTGTTCATTACTATTAAAATTATGTTAAAATTTAAATGATAGTGTACTGTGTAACATTTTTAATTTCCTCATTTCTAATTATTATCTTTAATTTCCTCTATCTTAGAATTTTTTTATTATCCATAATAAAGATATATGAAAAAAAAAAAAATGTTTTGATTATTTTTTAAATTATTGTTCACTATTATTAAAATTAAGTTATTTAAATGATATCGTAGTGTGCAGAATGGGTGACCAGATTGTAACTGGGTGTGGTTGAGTTGAGATACCTGAGGCACAGGTTGGAGAACTAACAGCTTTTTATTTAGAACACTCACGGACACCACATTCATACAATTAGAAACATATAATATTTAACACATTTACAGATATAAAATTATAGACCCATGGAAGGATTCCACTTTCAGTCGAAATCACGAGACTCATCTAAGCGCAAGGTGCGCGAAATATACTTTTTCTACTGGTGATAATGTATAGACAAACAAATATACAGGGTGTGCTAAATATATTTCCATTTGGGATGAGAGATTATAAACAAAACGTTTCTCAGGGGGAGCGCTGTACTGCATCACGGGGGTGGTGCCATGAGGGTTTGTAATGGTTTGAAATCCACTTTAGACTGTAGGTCCCGGCTAGTTTAGCCTTCTTGTGCACAAGATCACCGTAGAAAATAAACAAATTTTCTCGGGTGAGAGTCTCTAGGCCAACTAACCCTTTCTCTTGAAAGCCAAAGAGTGTGGGTTCTTGCAAGTGTGTGGGAAAAAATACATTTAAATCCAATTAAATCCAAATACATTTAATAAAACTTGAAATTGTTGTCGCACAATGATGTATATAATAAAAGGAAAAATAATATCAATATATATATATATATATATATTCACTTGTAATTTTTTATTGAGCACAAATTTAAAATATTAAAATATTATTGTACATTTAATTAGGAATTAAAAGCTTATATAGGATAAAAATAATATTTATATATTATTACAATATTTCGTAATTTTCATTTGATATTGAGACTCTATAAACCAGGTTATTATTTAGTAAATTTTTGTTTTATATTTTCAATATGAATATAATTAGTTGTGCGTGATATATATATATATATATATATATTTGCAATTGGTTATTTTTAATTTTTTGATCTTATAATTTTTCTCTCCCGATTTTACAATTTTGTGTTTATTTTAATTCAAGTATAATTAATTATTTTTACTTTAATTTTATTATATATTTATGACAATTATAAGAGCATTGAAAATTATTAATTAATTAGTTCCCTTCACGTTTGATTAGATATAAAAAAGAAGAAAACTTTTATGACCCATGTATTCAAAAGGACTAGTTGTAAATTTTTACAGCAACTTAAATTTTCGAAACTTTTGCGCAGACAAAATGCTATTGAATTTATTAATTGGTTACTAGACTTTTGAAATTTAAAAAATGTCACTTTAATTGATTAAGGGATGAAACTTCATATATTAACATGACCTTTAGAGTTCCCTTGAATGAAAATATTTTTTAACATTAACCACAATCATGCATTACAGTTCTGGTATTAGAATCATATATTGAAGCACTTGTTTGATTGAAAATGAGAGGAACGATGATTAAACAGAAACTTTGATATCAGAAAATATTTAATGGGAATACATTTTGTCTTATTTATTATATTCTACATATTCAGAAATATTTCTGCATGCAGATTTATATTGTTTATATTTAAATAAAAATGAAATTTAGCGTAGTTAATTTTTTAAATATTTTTCTTGCTATGCAATATAAAGTGCATGTTTATATGTATTATGCTGATATACTGATATTTAAAATGAGATACTTAATAATTGTTAATAACAATTTTAATTTCTAAGTTAAAAAAATTAAAAGCATCCTTTTCTGTACTTATCAGAGCTTCTTTTCAAACATCTAAATTTATACAGCGATTTCTAAAAACGCTTTAAAGATTTTCATGATTCTGTGTATTTGAGGGGTATATTCTTAAATTTAATTATAATTGATGTTAACTTTTACAAAAATCCCATTCGCAAAACATTTGATTCAAAATTCCAGAAAAATGGCAATTTACGCATTTATTTCTTTATAAAATTCAAATTTTAAAGCGATATAGTAATATCGTCTAAGCGTTTTTATGCTGTGAATCTTGTGCTTCAAATCCGTGCTTTTTTTGTATACTCTAGAAAAGGTAGAATGATATTGTGTTTTTCCATAAATTGAAACGAATTTATTCAATCTAATGGAAGAGTTGAACGATTCTTAAGCATAATATATTTCACTCAAAAATGGAAGGTGTGGTGTTGTCGTTGTTTGTGCAGTTGGATTGTAAAAGGGTACGGTTGGGGTGAGATATGAGACGCAGGAACCTACACGATAACAAACACCACATACACAGACATTTAAAGATACACAATATTTAAATGTGTTAAATGTTGTGTATCTTTAATTGTATGTGTATGTGGTGTTTGTTAGCATGTAGGCGCCTGTGTCTCATATACATATAATTAAGTCATATAATTAAGATATTTAGGTAGGCATTGGATGCGTGAAATATATTGCCTCTCCGGGTGGGAGTCTGCAGGCCTACTTATACGCAGGTTGCGCCAAGTATATTTCCTCTTAGGATGAAAGACTAAACTAAATGATCTTCAAGAAGCGCGTGATTGAGCTGTACTAAACCTTTCTCAGCTGCAGCGTCGGTTGTCTGCACATCCTCTCGTGAGAGTCTCGAGGATGAGATTGTTTAGGCCCACTGACCCTTTATCATGAACGCCACAGTAAGCACGGTTAAAAAGGACATTTATTAAGTTATGCGAGAGTTTAAAAGAAGAAAACCGTAAATTGGAGAGAAAATTTATCAAATTTAATTATTTAATATCATAGAAGTTTTAGATGATACTACTTCAATATCAGCAGTAAGTGTTTCATATTCTTCTATAAATTTTACATTATGGATTATCGTAATAGAAAACTATAATATTATAACTATACATTACTGAATCAATAAAATATAAAAAAGAATGAAACACTCAATCTAAGTTGTAAATGTCTTCTTATTATTATAATATGTTATTTAAATAAAATAATAAATACTATATCCTGTTATTTTATATTATTATTATTTAATTCAGCTATTTTTATATTTGTTTTATTCGATTTACATTATGATTTATTAAATTTTAATTTATTTTTAAAAATCATAAACATGTATGTAAGTCTTTATTTAATAAAATAAAACTAAAACATTTTGAGATAAATGAAAATATTTTATGAAGAATGTTTCATTCTCCTTGAAAATAATTTTTTCTCTGGAAATTTGGAATTGTCTTTTAATGCTAGTGAGCTATTTGACTTCACAGGATCACTCCTATTTGGGGGAAAGTAATAACATTAACCCTATCCCCCCTCACATCCAAAACAACAATTATTCCCAGTACATCCAGAACAAAAACTTTACACCGAATTCGTTCTCAAGGTGTTACCCTGCATTCCTTAATCCCACTTTTGTTTTTGTATTTTCTCCCAAAAATATTCCCGGGGCTTACTCGAATGGCCAGAAATTCACTAGAAATACTTGTTCCTGGGAAAAGAAAAGAAGTTAGAAATAGATGTTTCTTTTTTTTATTTCACCTCGGAACTCTCTTTTTTTCAAGTTGAAGTTACTTCATATAAGCCCAACTATACATTTTTTTACCTTGTTCTGTCAGCACAAGAATGGTGTTCTCCTGTAAACCAGAAAACGGAAATATCAACTCAAATAAAAATCCTTATAAAGTTGAAATTTTCTCTGTACCTGCGTCTCGGGTAAGTTCTGAAAATTTTTTAAGATTAAATGTTTTGAAGAATGGGATTAAGGTTCCTTTTTTATGATAAGATTTTATAGGTGCAATACGTCAAGTGGATTTCGGGGATTAAGTATGAAGTCGAAATTTACTGTCACAAGACGTTGCCCTTGAGTCTTACTCATGGAGTATGTTATTGAACAAATGGCATTACATAAAAATGAACTTTAAAAATTTTTTAAGTAAATCGTTTACAAGAAAAGAAATAAAGTCCCTTGATAGCGTTGGATATCCTACTAGAAATGGCATTTTATGCCATCCTGTGTGTGTTTAAAGAAGGCATTTGGGGCAAGAAACAGTAAAGTGAGAACAGATAAAAAATTTAAAACTCCTTAAAATTGTATGAATATTTTTTAATGTTCTTTGAATATTTATTGAGGTATAAGCAAAGTTTTAAATTTTATGAATCATAAAGTAATATAAGAAATGCAGAAATATACAGAAAAAAATATTAATATATTCATATGTTATTGAAATTTCTTTAATGCTGTATAATTATTTTTAAATAAGCAAAAAAAAAACATGATTTATTTTGGCTATCGTATTTAAATGTTCATTGTTACATCATGCATTTTTTTTGTATACATTCTAAATATAATGGCATAAATAAAGATAAAACTTTAACTTAAAAATTAAAAAAAAAAGAAAACTCAATGAATTCAAACTTTTTTGTATGCTCTTGAAAAGAGTGAATGCCATTATTTTCTTACATATATTAAAAAGAATTTACTCCATCTAATGTAAGAGATAAACGATTTTTAAGCATAGTATATTTCACACAAAAACTGAAGGTTATTTATTTTTTCAAGCTATGAGACAGTTTAAAAAAAGAAAACAGTAAGTTCCTGCAAACAATATCCATAATTGTATCGGTAATAAGAATATTTTAACTATATATCACGAGAAATGTACCTTATTTAATGTAGAGTTTTATTAAAGAATTAAAAGTATACTTAACGTTTAAAATGGGCTACTTTATTTGACTAAACCACTTACCATGATACGTTAGAAAGTCAAGTGTAAAAAGGGAGATTGCATCCTTAGGGGAAAAAGTCCGTAAATAATTTTAAAGACTGGTCTGTCTAAACATTTTCTGAATTACTCTGATAGGTAAAAGCTGATATATATGGGTTTTTTATACTGCAAATAAATTTAAAATTATATTTTGTATTTTTTGCATATTTTTAATTTAATGTAATAATAGAGATTTTTAATTCATATCAGCCTAAAAAATTAAAACAAAAATTAGTAGAATATAATCGGCTGGGCCGATATACAGGATACCCATAAAAGTTAGGATTTAATATAAGAACAAAACCTACAACAATAACCTAAAAAAAAAATAAGTTATTTAAAAAATAAGAAAAATAGAAAATTCCACACGATATTCTTTTTTAGGAAAATCTCACTTTCACTTTGAAATAAAATTGTCTTTGCTTCCACCAGATGATCTTTTACTTAATTAATTATTTAATTATATCATTATTATCTTGTGAAGACTTTTAAGAAATATTATGTATAAAACAAGTAATATAAAAAAAAATTTTAAAGTAAATTTCAACTTTTTTTTCACTCTATTGCAGAAAGTTCTCTATAAATAATTTTCATTCATTTTTTTAGGTTTATTTCGCGCCATCTATTGGTAGATATATGCAACTTAAATATAAAAAAAACTAAAATTAATTAATTAATTTTAATTACTGAATTAATATTTGAAAAACTGTATTAACCTCAAGTGTTATCCACTACAAGTTCAAAAAAATGTATTTGAACTTGAGTGGATGAATAAAACGTATTTTATTTACGATTGAAAATTTGAACAAGATATATATAGGGAGAGTGCGAGCTAATAGAAGGAATTGAAAAAACAATTGAAAGAAATTTAAATAAACCGACAAGAATATCTCATGGACAAAATTTTAAAAAATTACCCAATAAGAAACGCTGAAAATAAACAAGGACAAAAAAATTCCTTCTGGAAAAACTCCTTCTTCAAAACAATGCCCATAATTTTATCGGTAATAAGAATATTTTTATTATATATCACACGAAATATAGTACCTTATTTAATTTATACTTTTATCAAAGAAATAAAATGCATTTAACGTTTAAAATGGGCTACTTTATTTCACTAAACCAATTACCGTGATGTGTTAGAATGTCAAGTGTAAAAAGGGAGATTGCATCCCTGGGGAAAAAGTCCGTAAAGAATTTTAAAGACTGGTATGTCTAAACATTTTTTGAATTACTCTGAGAGGTAAAAGCGGATATATAGTATACCATTTTTTTATACTGCAAAGAAAGTTAAAATGTTTTGCATTTTTAGGGGAGATTTTTCAATTTTCTTTTCGTTAGATATTAAAATGGGCCAACTTTATTTTAATAACGTTTAAATGTATGGATATGGATAAGGATATGTTTTGAATTTTAAATGAGTTAAATTTAAAATAACTTAATTTTTTTTTAAATTTTTAATGAATTAATTTTTTGGATGGATATTAATGAAGAGGTTTTGGAATTTTACAGAGCTTGTAATAATATTGTAGTACAAATTATTATATACGAATTGAATAAGATTAGCGGTATCTTTAAATACACTTAATTATAATTTTAATAGCAAATAAATAAGTATAAAAGTATCAGAAGAAAACTTTTATAAATTTATAAGTATTCAAACTAAAACAATTAACTTATGAATCATAATTGCTAAAATAAAATACTATTAACTTAAAAATGCTAAAATAAAATATCGCTACATTAAAATATTGTTAATTTAATTTTTTTCCTGGACAGATATTTAATCGTAACCTTGGTTGTTTTTTTATTAAAACATGTTTATTTGTATATTAACATACCATAAACTGAAATTTGATATATTTGGTAAAATAAAAATATTGTTGTTGAAATTTAATACTAAAATCATAGATTCATAAATCTGTGATAATCAAAATAATTTAATTATGACAATTACATTGTATAATATACACACAGATAGCTTCTATTCTGACTATCATATGATAGCAGAGTTCCGGAGTATTTTCAGATTTGTTTCTTTCTATGCATCCGCTTGGAAAACACAAAAAGGTTTTTGATGGTGAAGTTCATGCCTTGCATATTGCACTGTAAGAACTGCTGTGCCTCCACTATAAGTTTGAAAAAGTCGTATTATTGTCCGACTCCCATACTGCAATTCAAGCAACTAGCTCACTGGGAAACACTTTTTCGAATAAAATACTTAAGTGCCGGGAGCTCATAGAACTTCTCCAGCAGAACAAAAGGGTAGTTCTCCAGTGGATACCTAGCCACTGCAGTGTCTACGGTAACTAGCAGGCTGATTTCCTTGCTCGAAAGGGCACTAAATTGTTTCAACCAAATTATTCTAGAATACCGTACTATTCTGTAAAAATATATATAAAAAACATTAAGAAAATGAGGACTTTTTCGGAGCTACGGGGAAAATAAACAATAAGAATTGGAGTGAGACAAAACTAGACACAATAACAGACAAGCCTCGCCTAAATGCAGTAGCTATTTTTAGACTTATAGGAGGACATTACTGTCTGGCTGAATAGTTATATAGTGCAGATGTTTATGACCATCCCTACTGTCGTCTTTGTGACTTGAAGTATCCTATGAATAGAAAACAGCTGCAATGTTGCAAGACACTCCATAGAACTGACTCCCAGATTGCAAGATATTGGCATACCAGACAGCTCTTGGACTTCGATGTTTACTTCTTCTACTGTATTTTGATTTTGTTTTGTTTATTCTTTGTTGTATTTGATTATATGTTTGTACTCCCCACCATTGCAAAAAAATATTGTATCATATCCATATTAAAATTAAAATAAGCTATATACAAATGGAAAATTAAGCAAAGAAATAAAATGAATCCTATATAAACTGCCATTTAGATCAACAGTCAGAGTACGTTGAAAAAATAACCGTTCTAGAATGATTTTTATATGAAGAATATGTTAAACCACCGTTTTTCATGCAAAGCAATATGGTGGTGAGTCATGAGATATCTATTTAATGAAGGATGATTAAATGGTTTTTATATAAAATATTCGGGAGAACATAATTTTTTGGATGAAATATAGCTATGATTCCTTAATGAGGTGGAGGTATAAAAACTGTATTTATTATTTAAAATACAAAGATGTGTTAAAAAATTAAAATTAAAAAAAATAATCACAATTTTTAACATTTTTCTACAATAAATTATCAATATGAATGGAGTAAATTTTTTTTTCTAGGTTTGGAAGTTTAGTTTTTTATTTTAAATCTAATAACGAAGCGAAAAGAGGATTTGAAATCAAAAGAAGTTAAAGAGAAAAATATGTTTCTCTTTGAAAGTATTTTATAAATTTACATGCTCTGGTTAACAGTTTAAGAGGTTGAGTGATCCACAGCCTTCATTCTATCTCCGAAGGAAAACCGATTTATTTATTATTTTTTTTTTACCTCCTATTAAGATTCCATTGAAAATGAAAGTGAAAAGTTGAATTGATGAATTTGTAAAACTAAGTTTTTGCTAAAATGATAAAAAAAGTTTATTTCTTCTTTTTCTTTCGATTTATCAAGACAGTGTTAAACTATCAAACATGAACTGAAGTGATTATCAAAAGAAATAAATTAGTGAATTTCTTATGAGACGTTTTATATACTTTTTCAGGTTGCAATTTTTTTAATAAATCCAAAAAGAGTACTGCAAATGTATAGTAACGTTTATATGAAAGAAAATATGCATTTACAGATTATTTATCATCCATTTAAGAATATAATGACTCTATTACATTTTCTAATCAATTAATGATTTTATTTAGTGATATTAATTAACTGATGGCTTCATTTTGAAGAGAAAAAATACTATTTGAAGGATAGAAAATTTAAAAAGGAAAACTATTTTTTTTTCAAATGTTTTGGAAATTTCCATGATCTAATTAAATGTTTAAGAGTTTGAATGATCCGAAACACTTCTTCTATCTTTGAAAGAAAATCGATTCATTTTTTATTATTATACGATTCTTCGGAAATAAAAGCAAAAGGCGGAATTGATGAATGACATGAACAAGTTAATTAAGTTTTTTTGATTAAATGAAGGTTTTTATTTAATGTAAGGTTTAAATAAAAACTAAGTAAGGAAATAGGTTTTTTTATTTAAAAAAATCAAGCATCAAATTTTATTAAAGCAATATGCATATTTATTTATATTAATTACTTACATATTCATTGAAGTACTTTTTTTCAATTCCTTCTATTAGCTCACACTCTCCCTATATATATATCTTGTTCAAATTTTCAATCGTTCATAAAATACTTTTTATTCATCCACTCAAGTTCAAATACATTTTTTAAAACTTGTAGTAGACAACACTTGATGTTAATACAGTTTTGTCAAATATTAAATCTGTAATTAAATTTAATTAATTAAT
This sequence comes from Caerostris darwini, assembly GCA_021605075.1. Lineage (NCBI taxonomy): Eukaryota > Metazoa > Arthropoda > Arachnida > Araneae > Araneidae > Caerostris > Caerostris darwini. The sequence continues at coordinate 46,610 of BPLQ01006773.1, forward strand.
TTTTTTTTTTAGATTTAAGTTGCATATATCTACCAATAGATGGAGCCAGATAAACTTTAAAGAGGAATGAAAATTATTTATACAGACCTGTCTGCAATATTGTGAAAAAAAAGTAGGAATTAACTTTAAAAAAATTTTTTTTTCAATGTTACTTGTTTAGTAAGAGGATCTGAAAGCTATAGAAGTTAAAGAGAAAAATGTATTTCTTTTTGAAATTTTTTAGAAACTTAAAACAAATAAATTAATTTTTCTCTATGTTATTTTTTTATTTTAATTATTATTTTTTTTTTACAATTTTTTTAATTATTTTTGTTTAAAAGTAAATGATCCTTTGAAATTCGAAGTGAAAAAATGAACTGATGAATGAATTTTAATGGTCAAACAAGTTTTGTTAAAATGCAATAATGAAATTTGATGGAGTTTTTCATTTACTAAATTTTATGGCGTTTTTTTTACTAATGTCTTGACTACATTTATTGACTGTAGAATACAGTCAATATATGTAGTCAAGGCATCATTTGCCTATTGTTTGGAATAGAATATCTAGGAAGCTAGTCATTGGGGATCAATGGCTTGTACGAATGCTTTGTACAGGGGCAAGTATGATCCCTAACGTATTTGACATAGGTACAGCGACACAACAATGTACTCCTATATCATATATATATATATATATATATATATATATATATATATATAATCGAAATTGAGAGAAAATTATATTCATGGATAGTACTTATATTCCTTCATAATAGAATGGTACTGACATGTCCAGCATACTGGTATAGAAAGATATTAGGTATATGCCATAGACTACATATACTCCAGACTTAATTTCTATAGAACCTGTCTGAATTAACTTCACAGATATATTGCTCAAAGATTGCTCACTCTTCGAATAGTACATGGACTCAAAATACATGGAGAACAAATGGCGGAGGCGGAATCCTTTAAGAAATATTCCCTTTTGTGCTCTCTTCAGGTTCATCTCCGTTAGAAGCGACCATTGATGCATGATGAAATCACTGTCTGTAATCAAGCATTTCAACAAGAACAAATATATTTCCTTTACTGTTTAAATTGCTGCAAACAACATTTTGTCTTTCTTATTTGGTGTTGCCATGTAATTAGATCTATACCTTATTCATAACAGGTAATGTAAAGCAACATTCTTGTACTAAATCCAGATTCTTTAATTATTATCTGAGATTCTGAAATTATTCAAACATTTTTCCTACTTATTAGCAATTGTTGAAGAGTATATTGATTTTATAATCAAGTAATATATATATATATATATTTTTTTAAGCAATTCCTATTTTTTTTCACTATATTGCAGAAAGTCTTTTATAAATAATTTTAATTATTTTTTTTTAAGTTTATCTGGCGCCATCTATTGGTAGATATATGCAACTTAAATCTAAAGAAAACAAAAATTAATTAATTAAATTTAATTACTTAATTAATATTTGAAAAAACTGTATTAACATCAAGTGTCCTCCACTAGAAGTTAAAAAAAATGTATTTGAACTTGAGTGGATGATTAAAAAGTATTTTATTAACGATGGAAAATTTGAACAAGATATATATAGGGAGAGTGTGAGCCAATAGAAGGAATTGGAAAAAGATGGGCTTTATCTAGTTTTATTATCCAGTTTTTAGTGTTTTTAATTAATAAAAGTCTTCTAAAAAGAAAAATAAGCTTAAACTTTCCAAAAACATTTTAAATAATCATTTTGTATTTCCTTGATTTTTGCAAAACCCATCAAATGAAATTTTTTCGCTTCAAGTACTAAAAAATATCCATTTACAATAGTAGAGAGTTACAAATTCTTCAAGATAAATTTATCTTTTTAAGACAATAAAAGTAAAATAATACCTTATACTATATTTTGTAATACACTATAAAAAACTTGACACAGTAATTAGTAAATCTCCATGGTATACTAATAAGTCAGTTAGTTATGCTTATGCGATTTTATAAACTAAATGACTAAATTTAGGATTCATATTTCTGATCACGTTTTGATAATACAGAATTTTTATATTTAAAACGATACATACAAATATAATAATCCTTTTTTGTTCTTATGAATGATTACCTGAAGAAAAAAGAGGATTTATAGTTACAAAATAAATACGGGATAATTTTTGAAAAATCTTGATTTTATGATAGACTCCATAATTTGTTAATCATATCTAATTTTTAAATTGAAATAAAAATGTATTCAACTAATGATAACTACCATATAATTAGCATGTACTAAGATATTGTATTAATGATATCTCGAATGGCATATAAAAAATTGTCTTTCTAAAAGTAAAATCTTTATCTTATATATCTATATCAAGCTTTTCTATTTTAATCATTGATTAACAATAATGTTTATAATTAAATTATTAATGCAATATTTTATTGGTTCTTCCAAAAAATGATCAAACTTGATGACTTTTTTTTTATTCTTTTCATAAACGAAATACTTCATTTTGAAATTAAATGCTGGATAAGTGTCTAGTAAAGATAAACCATAATTGATATCTTTAATGGCATGTAATCTACATAATAACAGCAGCGAAAGTTTTAATAACCTACATAATAAGAATTTAAAAGGCTTTTAATTAAATAAACAAATTTATTCAAAAATTCTTATCTCTCTCTGTAAATTTTTCCTACGTTCGCGTCAAATATTTCCAGCATTTTTATCTCAAATAATAACATAGAAAAGCTGCAACTCTTATTAAGAATAAGTAGGGCAATCTGGTTACCATCCTGTTTTGAAGTGCCTCTAGCTAGTTCAGTTAAAGAAAGCTTACTTTGTATCTTATTTTATTCACTTTAATAAGAGTATAATAATTTAAAGTTTGGTTTCTTATTGTGTTCTAGAGAAAAAAAAAGAAGTAAATATTCCATTTTTAGGAATCTTATTTAAAGATTACTGATATTTCAAAGGCACTAGTTATAAGAAAGTTTTATTATGTTGTTCCCGAGTCAAGTCACATATCTATCTAGGATGTTCCATCACAACAGAAGCTGCCTCTTTTCCCTCAATTCATGAATAGACTAAACATGGGGTACTGCAGTACTGCCGGACACTGAGGGCTAGTCACAACGCAACAACTGTTAAATTAATGGTATACGACTAATGACTCCTGAAACGAACATTCGAAGAGGAAAATTTGGAAATGCCTCATGTAATTAACAGGAACTGGTATATGATACTCTATATCTTTTATGGCAAACTGGTATGGTAGCATGGTAAACTTTACATATGCCTTTTTTATCAAATGCAAAATACAAAAGAACAATATTTTAAAGATAAATTTCCATGACGGAGATACACTTTGTTTTTTCACTAACTTTAAGTAAGATTTTGAATCAGGTTTATTACATTTGATAGTACCTACACGCATGCCTAACTGATGTTAAATATTTGTGATGAACAAAGATAATTAATGACACTTTTAAATTTAATGAATATCCACAATTATCGAATTGATGAAAAAAATAATTTATATACTTGCATTAAGTAGCTGCTTCGTCACTAAGTTATTATTACTTGGCGTGACATTAGTTCATCATTATGGATCCTTTAAAATTTAATTAAAGAGTGCTTAACCTCTTCAAGAGTGATTTTTTTATAGTGAGAAAAAAATGACTTAATTTTTTTTATGTTTTATTACGATTTTTTCGTTTTATATTAACGGAAATTCAAAAAAATGAGAGAACAATAAAATTGCACAAATACTCCGTAACATCCATAATTGGGCCACATAAGCGTTAATGGTAATTTGTATATGAAATGATTCCATACATTATTTTAATGATTAACTATTCATCATTATACTGGGCATTAATTATTAAAGTTAATTTTATATATATATCATTTTAACGAAATATTAACGATTTGTTCAAAAGATCTAACAACGCTGACAGTTGAAATATTACAATAAGTTATTTTCATGTTTCTAATCGCACGTCTTAAATGTCGTTATCAATGCAATCAGACCATAAGATTTGTATTTTACATGTTGAAAGGTTCTGTAGTGAATAATTTATCAACATGTGAATAATTGTCAATTATTAATTTATTAATGTTAGGAGTTATAATTATGAAAAATTAAATGCCCACATAAGTGGCCAAGAGCGTTTAGATTTTAAATAAAAGTAAACAAGGTAAAGGTAATTTGAAAATGGTACTACTAACAATATTATAAATTAATATTTTATTTATAAAAAATAATTGTCTCGATATCTTTGTAAACTTTTTCACTATTTATATCAAATAAGTGTTGAAGCAGTTCTTATGTAAACTTTTTATAAGGTATGGTTAGGCATCATTTTAAAACACCAAGTTTCACCTGAGACTACTTTCTGATTAAACACGGGTTCTTAGACTTGGTCGAAAAGTTGCTGTCTACAAGTAGGATAAAACAACAACAACAACAACAATGTTGTAAAATTCCTAAGAATTAACGTTACAATAAAACATTTAAACGATACAATAAAAAACAATATATATATTTATTTGTTATAATCTGTATTATGATTGTTCAAAAAATACTAAATAACTTTTTTATAATATTTTATGTATATTTTTAAAATACTTGATTTCAATTTATTACAACTAAAATTATCACGAATTACTAGAATAATCACATAATGTTGATACTGATGAATTAAATACCTTTAATAATGAAATAAAATATTTTTAAAAATCTATATATTCCTAATATTTTTAATTTATTTTAGCAGGAAATGACGTTACTTTAAATTGTTATAAATATACAAAATAATACAATAATTTTTTATTTAATTTCTTAATTAGATGACATACGAAGTGTTTATAAAAATTACGAAATTATTCCGTACTATTTACAATAAATCAGTACTGTCAATTAATAAAATGCATGCTATGCAAATATATTTTTTCAAAATTATACACATTGAAAGTAATAAATTGATTGTATTAAAACTGCAATTTTAACATAAATTCATTTAAATGTTCTCTTTTGAATTTACAAATTAGAAAATGCGAGATTGAAAAAACAAATTTGGTTTGCTTAAATCAGAGATTAAGCCATTTAATGTATTCGTCTTTTTTTAAAACCTATGCCACGAAAAAAAATATATGACGACAAAAACCTTGGATTGAATAAAAAAAGATTTATCTATTTGAAAGTCTCAAAAAAAGAGGAAAGTAGAACTTTTTTTAATTTTATTTTCCTTTGATTTTCAACTTTCCTACGGAAAATTGATTTCCGGTTGATACGAAGTAGATAAAAGGTTAAAAAGTGCCGAAAACACTTTTTTTGGTGCCGTAGAAAATTTAAGAAAGCTACTTTTCTAAAGAACTATGCATCAGAAAAAAAAAAAAAAAAAACTTTTAGAAAAGTTCGACAGCAATGTTTCAAATATCATTCGGTAGGAAAAAAAATTTCATTAACAAAAATCTTCTGCTAAATTAGTGAGTGGGTATGGTAAAAAGTATTCAAATTAAAGGAACAGAAACTCGGCGGACAATTTATTCAGTAGTTTTTTTATGCACTTCTACTTTCACTTGAAATTGCGGAAAGCTTGATGAAGTGAGCTTAATTAACAGGTTTGAAAGGGAAGCTGTGAAAAAGCTCTGAGTTAATAAATGTAAACACTTCACTGAATGTTGCTGTATCGAGAAGAGGGTGAGATGTAGAAAATAAATCTTTCATTTAAAACGATGGGAAACGGAATGTATTAAGACATAAAAATAATTGGATCGTAGTCTAAATAAATGGGCTTCAGTTTTCAGTTTATTCATTGTTGTAAAGTGTTCCTTTAGTCGTTTTTTGATAATGTCATATAAAATAAACAGATTGTATTTTTTATGTGACAACTTTACATTGAATATATATTATCGAATGTACTAAGAGCAATTTATGTGAATAATCGTTGGTTAAATTGAAAAATTGTTTATTTCATTTATTATATATTGGTTCTTTATTGTTTGTTGAAAGTCTGATTTTAAACGATAATGCAAAATATTGTATTTTCTTCATAATTGGCACAACAATACCATGGTGGGCTAAGGCTATCTGCCTACTGGCAGATTTCTAGAAATGAGACATTTTCCTTTCTAAGGGGTAGGGTTGTCAACACTGCGCCCAAAGCTTTATAGTCATGCTAGACTTTGGGGCCTGATGGCCGAGTGGCTAATGCTCTGGCGCTCTGGTCCACAGATTTCAGGTACGTTATCAACAGGTTTCAGGCTACCCTAGCGGGTCCACGGATGTTTGTAGTATTTCGAATTCCACTTTAAGCCGTAGGTCCCAATCTCATATGACCGTAAAAAGTCATAGAGCCCGATCAGACATCTTCGCACCCACATCAACCCCAAACTGCAAAGGGGCAACTCAGCTCTAGGCACAGTGATATGATTTGGTGTAGTAGTAGTCATATTAGAAAGGGTGCCTACGTTGTAAAGTAAATTCTTTACCACTACAGACATCCTTGTACCGCCGGGACTCAAGCTCGAAGCCTGTGCTCCGAGCGAAAGAGCGCTAGCCACTTGGCCATCAGGTCCCTATTTTATAATTTAGCAAAGTGGGAAAAATATTCTTGATATAAATGATGTTCTCCAACACAAAATGTTTAAGCAATTCGTTGTCATAATTTAAGCAATTATTTATGTTTTGTTATCATCGTTTTTATTATAATTAATGTATGTGATTCATTAAAGAATAAAATCTACTCATATTTCAATGAGATAATAGAAGGAATATTTTTTCATTTGAAATCAATTTAATTTGAGCAAGTTTTAATATATAATAAAATAATGTACAGAAATCAAAATTCAAAAATCTACAAAAGATTTCAGTGCAATAAAATATGAAATAATACACTGTATACATTTATAACTGATACTATATGAAATTCAATAGTTCTGTCGTAAATCCAGAATATTATAGAATCATTGGATCATTTTAAATTATGTATACAATAGAACAAATATAGATAAAATTTATTTACAAATTTTTGAAAATGTAATTGAACAAATGAAATTTAAAAAAAATGAATACAATTGCGTAAGTAAATGAATACAATTCATATCAATCAAGTATATTTTTTCACAAATATACAAATTGATAAATAATAATAAATTGATTGTGTAGAAACTGCAATTTAAACATAAATTCATTTAAATGTTCTCTTTTGAATTTACAAATTAGAAAGTCTGAGATTGAAAAAACAAATTTGGTTTGCTTAAAACAGAGATTAAGCCATTTAATGTATTCGTCTTTTTTTAAAATATATGCCACAAAATAAAAATATGACGACAAAAACCTCGAATTAAATAAAAAAAGATTTATCTATTTGAAAGACTTAAAAAAAAAAGGAGGAAACTATAGATTTTTTTATTTTATTTTCTTGTGATTTTCAACATTCCTACGGAAAATTGATTTCTGGTTGATACGAAGTAGTTAAAAGGTTAAAAAGTGCCGAAAACACTTTTTTTGGTGCCGTAGGAAATTTAAGAAAGCTACTTTTCAAAAGAACTATGCATCAGAAAAAAATAAAAAAACCTTTAGAAAAGTTCGACAGCAATGTTTCAAATATCATTCGGAAAAAAAAAAAATTCATTAACATCTTCTACTAAATTAGTGAGTGGGTATGGTAAAAAGTAATCAAGTTAAAAGAACAGAAACTCTGCAGACGATTTATTCAGTAGTTTTTTTATGCACTTCTACTTTCACTTGAAATTGCGGAAAGCTTGATGAAGTGACCTCAATTATCACGTTTGAAAGGACAGCTCTGAAAAGGCACTGAGTTAATAAATGTAAGCACTTCATTGAATGTTGCTGTATCGAGAAGAGGGTGAGATGTACCAAAATGAATCTTTTATTTAAAACGATAGGAGACGGAATTTATTAAGACATAAAAATAATTGGATCTTAGTCTAAATGAATGGGTTTTAGATTTGAGTTCATTCATTGTCGTAAAGTGGTCCTTGAGACTGATCATAAATAATATATTGAATTATCAGATATTATTTTTGTGTGACGACTCTACTTTTTATATAATATAGAATATATTAAGAGCAACTCCTGAAATGCATAGCTGGTTAAATTTAATAATTGTTTATTTCTTCATCATATATTATTTCTTTATTTTTTGTTGAAAGTCTGATTTTAAGAGAAAAAGCAAAATGTTATAATTTCTTCTAAATTGGCGCAACGACTCCATGATGGGCTAAGACTATCTGCCTACTGGCAGATTTTGAGACATGGGACGTTTTCCTTTTTACTGGGTAGTGTTGCCAGAATTATGCCCAACTCTCGATAGTCATGTTAGACAATATCGGGACCTGATGTCAGAGTGGTTAGCGCTCTGGTGCTCTGTAACACAGGTTTCGGCTTTCAATTCCGGGTTTAATTGGGTTATTTATTTATTATCTGCATTTTGACTATTTAATAAACAATAAATAACTCATGTATCATATTTAATGTATTTTTTTTAAGTTTCTAATTATTACCACTAAAAATTATCACAAATTATTAAAATCATTAAATAATGTTGATATCGACGAATTGAGAATCGTTAATAATTAAATATATATTTTTCTATTAATAATTTAATTTCTTTTAACAGAGCAGGAAGTGACGTTGATTTAAATAGTTGTAAATATACAAAGTAATAAAAAACATTATTTAACTTTTAATTTAAATGGCAAATAACAAATTTTTAGAAAATATAAAATTTTTCCGTACTATTACTTTACATTAATTCAATAACAAGGCATATTATGCAAATGTATATTTTTTTAATATACACATTGATAGAAACATAGAGCAATAAATCGATTGTATGAAAACGGCAATTTTAACATAAATTTATTTAAATGTTCTCTTTTGAAATTACAGATTAGAAAGTCTGGAAATGAAAAAACAAATTTGGTTTGCTTAAATCAGAGATTAAGCCATTTAATGTATTTCGTCTCTTTTTAAAACCTATGCCACGAAAAAAAAAATATGACGACAAAAACCTTGGATTGAATAAAAAGAGATTTATCTATTTGAAAGTCTTAAAAAAAGAGGAAACTAGAATTTTTTTTTAATTTTATTTTCCTGTGATTTTCAACTTTCCTACGGAAAATTGATTTCTGGTTGATACGAAAGTAGATAAAAGGTTAAAAAGTGCCGAAAACACTTTTTTTGGTGCCGTAGGAAATTTAAGAAAGTTACTTTTCTAAAAATCTATGCATCAGAAACAAATAAAAAAAAACTTTTAGAAAAGTTCGACAGCAATGTTTCAAATATCATTCGGTAAAAAAGAAATTTCATTAACAAAAATCTTCTGCTAAATTAGTGAGTGGGTATGGTAAAAAGTAATCAAGTTAAAAGAACAGAAACCCTGCAGACGATTTATTCAGTAGTTTTTTTATGCACTTCTACTTTCACTTGAAATTGCGGAAAGCTTGATGAAGTGAGCTTAATTATCAGGTTTGAAAGGGCAGCTGTGAAAAAGCTCTGAGTTAATAAATGTAAGCACTTCATTGAATGTTGCTGTATCGAAAAGAGGGTGAGATGTACCAAAATAAATCTTTTATTTAGAACGATGGGAAACGGAATTTATTAAGACATAAAAATAATTGGATTTCAGTCGAAATGAATGGGTTTTAGTTTTGAGTTTATTCATTGTTGTAAAGTGGTCTTTTAGACTGATACTAAATAATGTTATATTAAATTATCATATTGCAATTTTTGTATTACAACTTTACGTTATATATATTATAGAATATACTAATGGAAATTTATGCGATTAATTGCTGGTTAAATTAAGAAATTGTTTCTTTTATTTATCATATATCGTTTATTTATCGTTTACTTAAAACTCTGATTTAAAATAAAATAATTAAATGCAGTAGTGTGTTAGTACGGGTAGGTCACGCTCGGCACCCAATTGTAGTGTTATGGGTTTTGCAGACCTGGATTGGAACTGGGTGTGTAAGGATTAGACTACTAAGCCAAACATAAAGACTCTCAGGTTGGCGCGAAATATACTACCTATCCGGGTGAGAGTCTGTAGGCACACAGGACTGTACCAAATATATTTCCTCTGGAGATAACATATTACAAATTAATCGTTTCTCAACAGAAGCACATTATCGCGCTGTACTATACTTTCTCAGCGCAAAGCTAGTTGTGCTGTACTTCCTCTGGGGTGAGAATCTCGAGTCCTACTCGCTAAATTTCATATTTTTGCAAAGAGAAAAAATAAACGTCCAGTAAGCAGAAGGTCTGCCAGTAAGCAGAAGGTCTTTGCCCAAGGGCTGTCGAACCATTGATGAACAAGGAGAAGCATATTGTAAGTTTATATTATATTTTATTTTTATCTATTCTAGTGATTTTACATAATTATGTCACGATTTATAATTCCCGGACTCTTTGTAATTTATATCATTGAAAACACACCTACATATTACGCTTACTACAAAAAATAATCATGTATTCTAACCAATAAATATGTATGACATATTTTTTGGTTGTGTTATAATTAACTTCGGCTTTTTTGTCGAATAAATATTTTTTTCTGCGAAACTATTTAAAACAATTTAAATAATTTAAAAGATGTAGAAGGTTTCGGAACAGCTTTAAACACACAGGTAATAAAATGTAAATTTTGTAATTAACATATGTAAATTTTTGCCTGCGAAGTATACCGGTCATGTTTGATATTATTAAAATGTATTGTATGTTGCTCTCTTCATTGGCGAGTATATTAATCGCTTAATACAAGTATAATAACTAAAAACGAAAAAAAAATGTCATAAAGTTTTTATACATGCAATGAATTAATAAAAAATAAACCAAACTTTTAAAACTGTATATAGAGAATTACATTGTACATAAATTAATTTTTTGTTGCAAGTTAAAGTGAGGCTTAGATTTGAATATCAATAGGTATCATTTTAATATTTTACATATAATATTCAATAAAAATTACAAAATTAATTAAATTTTGTAATTAAATTTTTTTTATCATTTTAGTTAGAGCAATGTAGCAAAATAAAAACCAATGAACGAATTATGAGGTATTTGTTTGATTTTTGAATTCAGACTTAAATCGCATTTAAAACAATATTAAATATGATAATTTATGCAAAATATGTAATAAAAGAAAATATTCAATGCTTATTTAGTTATTTTATTAGTATATTCATTGTTAGAACTAATGCTTTAGTAGTTGCTATTTTTTTCTACAAAATTGTAGGATTTAGAAGCGAAATATCGATTAGCAGGATTGTAATTTCTTAAAATATTTATTTTATTCAAAAGAAAAATAACTACTAGATTATGTAAAATTACTAGTTTATATATGTATATTCATTATTAGAGTTAATTCTTCAGTAGTTGCTGTTTTTCTACAAAACCGAACGTTTTAGAAGCAAAATATCGATTAGCTTCTTTAGTAATTTATTAAAAACAATACTTTATTTAAAAGAAAAATAATTACTAGTTCATATAAAAATACGTATCTGTTTCTGAGAAAATTTCGATTACATTCATTACAAAAAAGTAAAAAATTCAAAACAAAAAGCATTCCGAGAAAAGTATGGGCTGAATTTACATTTTCAGAAACAAAACACAAGTGAACATATTCTTATTCTTTTTGAAGAAGAAAGAGAAAAATGTTTGGATAATTCAATTTAATTATACGTACTTTTTCTGTTTACGTGTAATTTTGCTTTCCTGAAAGAACCTCTTTTACATTTTGCAGAATTTCTCTTGAGAGAATACAGCTATCTTTTCTATTTTTCGTGAGTATTTACTGTTTTATCTGACTTAAAAATGACTTCAACTCTTGTCACGTACAGTGCCTTAAAAGGTTTTTTAAACCACTCACATATTTCAAAGAGAAAAGAATCAGCTACATTGTAAAATCTCGATGTATCTCTTTTGATACTAAAAACTGATTTAGTTCACATAAAAACACTGCAAACCCACGATTTTTTTGGACAGGAAACGACTCATACATATTTGATAAGACGACATGTACAACATAATTGCTTTTCTAATTAATAATTTTGGATTAACATATTTTTATTTTACTTTAATTAGTGTTTCTGATTGATATATAATATAAGGGTTTAAACATGTAATTTAATTCATTATTCTCTATATGTTTCATTGAGTTTTGAATTATTTGAAACATTATATAATATGTTATACAATATGCATTAACGTTATTTGAAAAACACTGCCAACCCGCATTTTTTTGGAACAGGAAAGGACTCATATATATTTGATGAGTTGCCATGTATATATTATTTGTTTTTCTAATTAATACGTTTTGATAAAAATATTTTTATTTTCCTTTAAATTGGTTTTCTGATTTATATATAATATTGGGAACTAAAGTAATTTAATTCATTATTCTCTGTATCTTTCATTTAGTTTTTTTGTATTCGAAAAGAATTTTCAGAATAACAACGTAAATACAATGCTCAAAACAATTAGGAGATATTGTTATTAAAAGTAAATGTTGTAGTGACTGATATATGATGTATAGATGTTGTAAGATCTGAGAAAAGGAGAAGAAGTGAGAAAAAAATAAATAAAATTTGTTGACAATACTCGTTGGTAAACAAAAAATGTACAGTTTATGCACATTATACCAACAATGTGAGTTCTCGGATACAATGAGTTTCAATAAGGGGTATGGTTTTCTGTAACTAAAAGCAATTTCGTACGATGCATGGAATTAATGAGGGATTGGAGTATTCTCTCCCATTCCTGTAGAAGAGATCTTTCCAAGTGCTGAATTGTTTCTATAGAGGGAGGGGGCTGTTAAGAAACTAGCAACCCTTCTTCCTAAAATGTCCCAAACATGGTCGATTAGGTTTATGTCTGGTAAATATTCTGGCCAATCCAGTCGAGGAATTCCTTCGTTGAAAAGGAAATTGACCATTAGCCGAGCACGATGAAGTCTGGCTTTATTATCCATGAGAATGATTCTATCCCAAATTGCTGCATCGTAAAGCACCACAATAGGTCTGAGGATGTTATTCCTATATCGCTGAGCCATTAGTGCACCGTTTCTGATCATGTGCTTGTCAGTATATTCATTGATAGAAATACAGACACATTCCTCTCTCCACGTCTGCCAAATCGGACACTTTCATGAACAAATGCGTGAATATTCCATCTACTGAGATGTTCCTGTGTCCATCGTCAGAAAGCTGTGTGTCAGCGAAACACAAAGCGTAGGCCAGCAAGTATACAAGCCCACATGGCGCTTCGAACAGTCTGAGTTAGACTCTGATACCAGTATCCTTCTGAAGATGCTGTGGCAAAAAAGTAATGTACATACTGCGGTTTCTTTTGGTAATTAGTATAAAATATTGATCCTCATTTTGTATTGTTTCACGCGTACGACATTGTACTGATTTTCAGTGAACCTTTCTTGTTTCCAGAAATCGAATGCAGCTGGCAAACACTTAGACAGCTTGGTCTTGGATGAATTAAGGCAAGCGCTGCACAGACGTACTCACTTTGCATTACCCAGGGGGCGCGTGTAACTTGAAGATAAGCCACGGACACGGAGTAACAATGGCCCCGCAACGCTCTACGATCCTATTAAGATCGGGACCTACTTTTTAAAGTGGATTCAAAACCACTACAAACAACCGTGGCACCGCCGGGATTCGAACCCGAAACCTGTGGTACCGAGCGCCAGAGCGCTAGCCACTCAGCCATTCAGGCCCTGATTCTATAGGCTGAAAATAACACTGAAAGAAATTCCTTACTTTTTCGCTATAACGGATTGCATTTAATGCGCCTCTAAACGACCGTTGGCTCTCCAGGTTACCGATTCAGCGACGTCGTCTTGCTGAATTATCGTAGACATTGTTACAAAACACTCAACGCCAGTTATCAGTTGTTTTTCATCTATTCCTACAGAAGGAATGCTGGAAATCATATTTCACACCTTATATAAAAGGCATAGTTTTCGATATCACAGACAAATTTTGCATATTCCCAAATTTTTAAATGTTATAATTTTTAATTTTTGTTAAAAAATTGTCGATCATATTATATTATTATTTCTTACCGATCTAAGAAGTAATCAAATGATCATATCGATCTTATTACCGATCTTCTAACTCCCATTATCCCCTAATTGTTTTGAGTAGTGTATTATATGAAAATGAATAGTTTTTCTAAATTATTTTCGCATTTGCAAAAAATAAAAATAATAATAAGGTGTAATAGTGCTATATACCTATATTACTATAGTATTATATTCGATTTACTTTTTTTTTGGTGATCTACCATGAGTTGAAATTTTTTCAATATGTTGAATTAATACATTGTGATTGTATAATTTTTGCTTGGCTTCTACACCTATATAAAAATATAACCTAAAAATCAATTGATATTCCTTTCCCTAAAATCATTTTGTAATTTGTAATAAAGATAACTAAAAAACTAACAGTATATGCAAAGAAAAAAATTTATATTGATTTGATTTATCATTTACTTTAAAATAATTTTTTAAATTATAACAAAAAATTATATTTTTTCTTCAGAAATATTTATAATATTTTTTAAATAAAATATAATAAACAAAAAAATAAAATAAAATATTTATAATATAATCTATAGGGAAATATTTATAATATTTTTTCGTTTTATGAAATGAATTGTACTATATTAAGAATGTAAGAAAATATATAGAAAAATCAAAATATAAAACTTCTAGTAGTTTGAGAAAATTGATATTTTTTAAAATAAAAATGATGTATTTGCACTAATGTGAACATAAATTTGATGCGTTTTCACTTAGAAAAACTTTCTATCTGTTCAGTGTGTGATGCAAAGTTACCTAATTTAATTTGATTTATTCAATTATATTAAATAGTATTGAAACATAATGTATTCCATATATTTATCGTCCATTTTAATGCCATTAAAATACTTTCAAAATCATTTTAGATGCTTTTAAATAGATATAAAGCGTAATAGGATTTGCATGTATTGGAATGCATCCCAGAATTTTGTATGGAACTGAAAATGTCAGTAAAAAGCATCATTAGAAAACTTTTTCTGGGAAGAAACAATAAATCTATAAATTACATTAAGGAAATGGAAAATATGTAAATATGCTAACAGTAATCAAAAATAATTTTAAAAAATTATTTCTGCCAAATTCTAGAATTCCTTTGAGAATTGTATTACACAAATTTGTTGCATTTGACGATATTATTGAAATGTTTCATATGTATATATAATTTGTTTAGTGCATTTGTCTCATAAGTATACAGTTCGACAAATATTATTAATTTATTCACCCTTTCAACGGGCAATTCTTAAATATTTGAACTATCAATCAGATTATTAGTATCATATTTGCTAAGCATTTGAATAATTGATTAATATCATGTTTATTCAAACTAGTAGAACCGAATACTATAAATAAGTAGATATAACCATGATGCATTCAGATGTCAGAAAGATTCTTCATTACGCTTAAAAAAGGAAAAAAAGAGCATGAACTTCATAAATAAGGTAATTGTAATTACGATTTGTAACATAAGGGATAGTAAAAACGAATATTGAGCTCCCTAGAGTTCTTCAAGTTCTTAGTGCAGTATTATCAAGTGCCGAATTGTCATAGTTGTTCAAGGGTCAATGACTTAGTTTAACCCTCTTCTAAAGATTGGCAATAAAATTCCTCAAAGCAAATAACTATAGTCTTTAATTTTAGATAAAAGTATCCCTTTCAGTAATTTCCTTCAAACAAAGGTGGCAGTAGAAACCGCCTGAGGTCTCTAGAGTTATTCTAGTCTCTAGTGCTGTGGTTTCAATTGGCAGATGAGATACGTATATTCAAGGGTCAATACAGAGCACAACCGTCTCCCAATGATTCGTAATAAAATTAATCAAAATAAATAACTATAGTATTTAATTTTAAATTAAAGTTACCCTTTCATGATTTTTTAAAACAGAGATGGCAGTAGAAACCAATACTGAGGTCTGTAGGGTCATGGTGTCAATTGACATTGGTCAATTATTTATTTACTTTGCAGATACTTTTTTAACGGAGGTGGTGGTAGAGACTAATATTGAGGTCCATATTATCAAGTGGCCCACATTATGTGTTGTTCAATGGACAGCTTTAAAAAGCATAAATACGTCAGCCCGATTGGAAGTAAATATTTAAACAACAATTATAGTCTTCATTCTTTCATGATGTTATAATGTTGACCGTTGTATAAATTTAATACATATAGAAGGAAAATATTTTTTTTAATATTTCAGTGTTTCTAAAGATATATATATATATATATATATATATATAAACTCCTGTTTGTGAAAATTGCAACACCATGAAGGAATCGTCATAATTGAATGAAATTTAATACACAGTTGAGTGGTAGTGGTACAAATAAATGATTAAATGTTCAAAGCAAACAAACAATAACAAGAGATCGGAATCAGTATTTTGTGTAGCCACCACGCGCCGCAATAAGGGCTGCTACACGACGTGGCATGGAGTAAAACAATTTTTGAATGTCTGCCTGAGGAAGAGCATTCCATATTGTTTGTATGCGCACCCAAAGTTCGTCTGCAGAAGCAGCAGGACGAGGATCACGGGCGAGACGCCGACCAACGAAATCCCACACATGTTCAATCGGCGACATATCCGGGGAATACGCAGGCCTAGGAAGAAGCTGTACCTGCCGCGTTGCAAAGAAGGATTGAACAGTCCTAGCGATATGACGGCGGGCATTGTCCTGTTGAAATACAGCGCCTGGTAAGCTTTGAAGGAAGGGAACAGCTTGGGGTTGTAGAACTTCACTGATGTACCGATTGCTGTTCAGATTGCCCACAATTCTTAGCAATTGAGATCGTCCATGAGATGCTATGGCACCCCAGACCGTAACTCCGGGTATTAGTCCCCTGTGGCGTTCGATAATGCACTCCGGAAGGTGGCGTTCATCGGCATAGCGTCTGACACGAATGTGGTAATCATGGTACCACAAATTAAAGCGGGATTCGTCAGAAAACACGGCATGCTGCCAATCAGCACGCCAGTCTCTATGCTGAGCGGCCCATTGTAGCCGCAGGCGGGGCGATGGTTTAGCGTGAGAGGGATCCTGTATAAAGGAGTCCTTGCGCGCAGTGCACGCTGCAGCAGACGTCTACGAATTGATGAAGCACACAATGAAACACCTTTAGCTATTGACCACTGTGCTGCCAATTGTGTAGAGGAAGCTGTACGGTCCATCAGCGCCATGCGGACCAACGTCATCGCGAGCTGACGTGATATTTCGGAGTCCACTCCCGGATTTCCGAGTTGTCCGACACTCGTCCGTCCACTGCTTCCAAAGACGCATCACTGTGCTGCTGTTACGCTACACACGAGCGGCTACTGCACGATAAGACAATCCAGCTTCACGAAGGCCGATGATTCTCCTCTGTAAGTTGTTCAAATCTCGCTCTCTTTCGTCGAAGAGGCATAAGTAACGATTGAGCTAACGTTTACCACTAGCAGATAACCACCGATAACCATACATGCTTCGCTACAGCCGTCTATTTATTCGGATCCATCCACCGTTCAGAGGGCGCTGCTCAGCATACGCATGCGCTACGGATTTGAAATTCTAATCATTTGCATATCATGCGCTAATTTGCATTTCCTGAAAATTTCAGCTCACTCGCGTAAGTCCTTCATGGTGTTGCAATTTTCACAAACATGAGTTTATATTTAATATAATTATAAATAAATAATAAATACAAAATATATAATCTTTTCTATATATATATATATATATATAACCTCATGTTTGTGAAAATTGCAACACTATGAAGAACTTACGCGAGTGAGCTGAAATTTTCAGGAGATGCAAATTAGCGCATGATATACAAATGATTAGAATTTCAAATCCGTAGCGCAAGCGTATGCTGAGCAGCGCCCTCTGAATGGAGGATGGATCCGAATAAATAGACGGCTGTAGCGAGGCGTGTATAGTTATCGGTGGTTATCTGTTAGTGGTACACGTTAGCTCAATCGTTACTAATGCTTCTCCGACGAAAGAGAGCGAGATTTGAACAGCTTACAGAGTTTGAACGGGAGAGAATCATCGGCCTTTGTGAAGCTGGATTGTCTTATCGTGCAGTAGCCGCTCGTGTACAGCGTAACAGCAGCACAGTGATGCGTCTTTGGAAGCAGTGGACAGACCAGTGTCGGACAACTAGGAAATCCGGGAGTGGACCCCGAAAGGTGACGTCAGCTTGCGATGATAGACACCTTGTCCGCATGGCGCTGACGGACCGTATAGCTTCCTCTAGACAATTGGCAGCACAGTAGTCAATAGCTACAGGTGTTTCATTGTGTGCTTCATCAATTCGTAGACGTCTGCTGCAGCGTGGACTGCGCGCAAGGACTCCTTTATACAGGATCCCTCTCACGCTAAACCATCGCCGCCTGCGGCTACAATGGGCCGCTCAGCATAGAGACTGGTGTGCTGATTGGCAGCATGTCGTGTTTTCTGACGAATCCCGCTTTAATTTGTGGTACCATGATGGCCGCATTCGTGTCAGATGCTATGCCGGTGAACGCCACCTTCCGGAGTGCATTATCGAACGCCACAGTGGACGAACACCCGGAGTTATGGTCTGGGGTGCCATAGCATATCATGGACGATCTCAATTGCTAAGAATTGTGGGCAGTCTGAAGAGCAACCGGTACATCAGTGAAGTTCTACAGCCCCAAGCTGTTCCCTTCCTTCAAAACTTGCCAGGCGCTGTATTTCAACAGGACAATGCCCACCCTCATATCGCTAGGACTGTTCAATCCTTCTTTGCAACGTGGCAGGTACAGCTTCTTCCTTGGCCTGCGTATTCCCCGGATATGTCGCCGATTGAACATGTGTGGGATTTCGTTGGTCGGCGTCTCGCCCGTGATCCTCGTCCTGCTGCTTCTGCAGACGAACTTTGGGTGCGCATACAAACAATATGGAATGCTCTTCCTCAGGCAGACATTCAAAATTTGTTTGACTCCATGCCACGTCGTGTAGCAGCACTTATTGCGGCGCGTGGTGGCTACACAAAATACTGATTCCGATCTCTTGTTATTGTTTGTTTGCTTTGAACATTTAATGATTTATTTGTACCACTGCCACTCAACTGTGTATTAAATTTCATTCAATTATGACGATTCCTTCATGGTGTTGCAATTTTCACAAACATGAGTATATATATAAATATATATATAATAGAGATGAAATTCATTGGAAGAACTGAAGCAAATTTATTTATGTTTAATTTATTTAATGTGTAGTTTAGGATTATTTATCGTCTTGGATATATCTGTACAAAGGTGTGATTAACAGAATTACATTAATTGAATTTCAATGAAATATAAAAATTATTAATTAAATTATTATAATTTAATGTGAAATATATACATAAAAAATAACATAAATATAAATTTGCATTATTTCGAAAAATTAGAAAGCAAAGTAACATATTGTATGCTGATACATTTTGTAGTTCAATTCATAATTTTTCAGTTAAAAAACATTGCGAAAATATGCAAAGATTAAATTACTTATTAATATATTCATCAAATAAAAGTAATATGTTTATTTAAAGAATAAAGTGGCAATATTTTCAAAAGAAAAAATATAGCTAAAAAATTATATTATAAAGTGAACAGAATCTAATGTGTGCAAAAATTATATTATTGAAAATCATTAATAAAGGGATTAAAATTGTTTAATTCCCATTTATACATAGTAAAAAGTGATATAAATGCGCAATATTTCGAAAGATTAGAAAGCAAAGTAACATATTGTATTCTAATACATTATGTCGTTCCATTCATAATTTTTCAATTATAAAACATTGCGAAAATACTAAAAAATTAAGTTCTTGTTTACTATTATATTTATCAATTAAAATTAATAAGTTTATTTAAAGTGTAAAGTGAAATTATTTTAATAAAAAAAGTGTAATGCTAAAGAAATACTTTATTAAGTTAACCGAATCTAATTTGTGTAAAAATTATATAATTAAAAATCATTAATAAATTGATTAAATTGTTTAATTACCATCTAATGATACGGTAAATCAAGCATATTTTTAACATAAAAATACAACTGCTAATTCAGCAGTCCAGATTATTCCCCATCTTATTAAAAATCTTAAACATTGCCAAATTCTTCTTTAAATCTGAATTTCGTTAAATTAAAATCTCCAATTCGTTATCAAATTAAGAATAAACGTAAAAATATGTATTAAACATTTATCGCATATTTTGTCGAATATAGACTTGTTTATTTTATAATTTTTTTTCAATCTTAGCTTATTTTACGAGGATGTTTAAATAAATTCAGAATGAGTTTGCTTTTCTGAAATATTTTATACGCATTTTTAAACGCTTAAGTGCCATAAATGTAAATAAATATTGAAATGAAAATTGTTTTTTCGCTTGGAAGATGCACTTAAAATGGTCAGCGCACCATTTTTTGAAATGAAACTTGAGTTTATTATCATGCATAAAAGAAAACAGAATGATAATAAGTTTGATTCACACATTAATCCATTAAAAGATATAATAGCGGGAATTTAATGCTTCGCATTATTTTCTCAGTAACTCTAGGAGTTTATGAATTGAATTACTCTGTTCTTTAAGGAATGAAATTTAGGATTTGAAAAATACGAGGGGGCCATAATAATTTTTACTTCGCATTTAAATGGAATCATTATGATTTTTAATTATTATTTTTAATTTCTTCATTTCCAATAATAATTTTTAATTTCCTCTATCTTAGAAAATTATTACTGTTCACTACAAAATATATTTGAAAAATAAGTTTGATTAATTTTTAAATTACTGTTCATTATTATTAAAATTATGTTAAAATTTAAATGATATTGTACTGTGTAACATTTCTAATTTCCTCATTTCTAATTATTATTTTTAATTTCCTCTATCTTAGAAAATTTTTATTATCCATAATAAAGATATATAAAAAATAATTTTAAATATTTTTTAAATTATTGTTCACTATTATTAACATTAAGTTATTTAAATGATATTGTACTGTGCAGAATGAATAACCAGATTGTAACTGGGCGTGGTTGAGTTGAGATACCTGAGGCAGAGGTTGGAGAACTAACAGCTTTATTTACACACGCACAAACACCACATACATACAATTAGAAACATATACTATTTACACACATTTACAGATATATAATTATAGATTCATGGAAGGATTCCACTTTCAGTCGAAAACGCGATACTCATCTACGCGCAAGGTGCTTGAAATATACTTCTTCTACTGGTGATAATCTATAGAAAAACAAATATGCAGGGTGTATTAAATATATTTCCTCTCGGGATGAGAGACTGTAAACAAAACGTTTCTCAGGGGGAGCGCTGTACTGTACCTCTGGTGCGGAGCCATGCGGGTTTGTAATGGTTTGAAATCCACTTTAGACTGTAGGTCCCGGCCTTCTTGTGCACAAGATGACCATAGAAAATTAAACAAATTTTCTAGGGGGACAGTTTCGAGGCAAACTAACCATTTCTCTAGAAAGCCAAAGGGGGGGAGGGCGTTCTTGCAAATGTGTGGGAACAAATACATTTAAATCCAAATACATTTAATAAAACTCTAAATTGTAGTCGTGCAATGATATATATAATAAAAGGAATAATAATATCAATATATATATAATCATTTGTAATTTTTTATTGAGCACAAATTTAATATATTAAAATATTATTGTACATTTAATTAGGAATTAAAAGCTTATATAGGCTAAAAAAATAACATTCATAGATTATTACAATATTTCGTAATTTTCATTAGATATTGAGACTCTTTAAACCAGGTTATTATTTAGGACATTTTTGTTTTATATTTTCAATATGAATATAATTATTTGTGCGTTATATATACACATATATTTATATTTGCAATTGGTTATTTTTAATTTTATTATGTTATAATTTTTCTCCCCTGACTTTACAATTTCGTGTTTATTTTAATTCAATTATAATTAATAATATATTCACTTTAATTTTGTTATATATTTATTTCAATTATAAGAGCGTTGAAAATTACTTAAAAATTTAATCAGTTCTCTCTCAGTTTTGATTAGATCAAAAAAAAAAAACTTTTATGATACATATATTCAAAATGAGTAGATGTACTCTTTTACGGCAACTTAACTTTTCGAAACTTTTGGCAGACAAAATGCTATTGAATTTATTAATTAGTTACTCGACATTTGATATTTAAAAAAATGACACTTCAATTGATCAACGGATAAAACATCATATATTAACCTGACCTTTAAAGTTCCCATGAATGAAAATAGTTTTTTCATTAAAACATCATTAACCACAATCATTCCTTACAGTTCTGGTATTAGAATCAAACACTAAAGCACTTGATTAAATTAAAATAAGAAGAAACTTCGACATCGGAAATTTTTTTAATGGGAATACGTCTTGCCTTTAGTTATATTCTTCATATTAATTAACCTTTCTGTCCACATATTACATTGTTTATAATTAAGTAAAATATTAACGTAATAAATTTTAATTTTTTTTAAATATAAAGTGCAAGTTTGTAGGTGCTATGCTGATAAAATGATGTCTAAAATAAGTTGTAAGTATTAAGGTATATACTTATAGGTATTACAAGGTATTTACAAGGTATTTATTTTTTAAGTTAAAAAGTAATTAAAAAAATCATTTTCTATAGTTAACAGAGCTTCATTTAAAATATCTAAATGTATTTAGCCGCTTCGTTTAAAGGTTTTTAATAATTTATATGAGTAATTTAAATGGTTATGAGTATTTAAATGGTATGTACGTAAATTTTATTATAACTAATGTTAACTTTTACTAAAACTCTGTTCGGAAAACATTTTATTCAAAATTCTAGAGAAACTGCAATGCGTGCATCTATTACTTTGTAAAGTTAGAGTGATGAATATTTAAGTGATTATTCAGAGTGATGAATTTCATAGTATCACTATTCAAGTGATGTAATAATTTCGTCTATGTATGATTTTTTGTATACGCTGAATGATGTTGTTTTCCACCATAAATTAAAACGAACTTATTCAATCTAATGTAAGAAGTGAACGATTCATTAGCATAATATATTTCACTCAAAAATTGAAGGTTATTTGTTCTTCCAAGTTATGCGATAGTTTAACAAAAGTAAGCCCTAAATTTTAGAGCTGATATATCAAATTTAATTATGTAATATCATAGAAATTTTAGATATACTTATTCAATATCAGCAGCAATTTCATACACTTCTCAATAACTATATATTATATATCATTATAATTAATTCAATATAATTATCAATTAAATATTGCATAGTAATATTATACAATATTGAATCAATAAAATAAAAAAAATAATGAAAAAATCAATTTAAGAAGTAAATTGGCTATTTATATAATATGTTAAATAAATAAAATAATATATGCAAGAGCATGTTAATTTATATTACGCATTAGCTTTACTTGAAGCAGCACTAAATTTTAATTTATTTTTAAAAATAATATACATGTAAGTCTTTATTTATTAAGAAAAAATATTTTAAATGAAAATATTTTATAAAAATCCTCTCATTCAACTTAAATATAAATCTCCGGTTTTGATGTAATTCGTCACGGTTATGTTGTTCGATTGTTATGGGATTGTGTTTAAAATTGAAAACTTATATGGAATATGTGAAATAATGAGACAATATCAATAAAATAATGTAAAATTTAAAATTTTAAAATTAATTTTAAATTATATGATAATAATGATTGAAATGTTGATGATGCTAATAATAATAATAATAACAATATAATGAATGAATGAAATACACATTAGATGTGTATTATGAAAGCATTACGCTTCTGTGCATCATCGTATCTTAGTACATTGTCAACGTATTTTTAATCACCAATTGGAAAGCTTCACTTGGCACACAGTCTACAGTTCAACCGCTAAAATCTTCTTAAATTTTACAAAATATAATAAGTTTTCAGTTCTCTCTGACATAAGCAGCTAAATGTGTGGCTAGTTCGTTCATAAGTTATTGTTGAATTGCAATGAATTTAACTATGAATTATTGTAAGTAGATCATTTTCTCATTAAATTCTGTGCAGCAGTGATTTTAATTTTTTTATACAATAGATTAGTGACCACTATTTCAAAATAATTCTTGTTATTATAGTACTTTAATCAAATAAAATAGCAAATAGAATATGAAATTAATTTTTATTAGGTATTTGTTTTATTTGAAGCAGAGTTAAATTTAGATTTATTTTTAAAAGTCATATACATGTAAGTTTTTATTGATTAGAAAGCACGTTTTCTGTTAAATAATAATATTTTATAAAGAATTTCTCATTTTTCTTGAAAATAAGATTTTCGTTATTATTATGATATATTAACATATACAAGATCATTTTATTTTATATCTGGTATGTACGTTACTTGAAGCAGTATTACATTTTAATTTATTTTCGAAAAACACACACATGGAAGTCAGTATTTATTAAAAAATAAAATTTTGTGTTAAATGAAAATATTTTAGGAAGAATCTCACGTTCTTCTTGAAACAAGGTTTTCTCCAGAAATTTTGACTTGTCTTCTAATACTAGTGAACTTCTTGACTTCACAGGATCACTCCTATTCGAGGGGAAAATAATAACATTAACCCTATCTCCCTTACATCCAAAAAAACAACATTCACCTTATTCCCAGTACGTAAAGAACAACAATTTTACACCGAATTCGAACGTTCTCAAGGTGTTACCCTACATTCCTTAATCCCACTTTTGTTTTTGATTTTTTTTTCTCCCAAAAATGTTCCTGGGGCTTACTCGAATGGCCAGAAATTCACTGGAAGTACTTGTTCCCGTGAAAAGAAAAGAAGTTAGAAATAGACGTTTCTTTTTATTTCACCTTAGAATTTTCTTTTTTTCAGGTTGAAGTTACTTCATATAAGCTCAACTATGAACTTTTTTGCTTGTTCTGTCAGCAGAAGAATGGTGTTCTTCTGTAAACCAGAAAACGGAAATATCAACTCAAATAAAAATTCTTATAAAGTTGAACTTTTCTCTTTAGCTGTGTCTCGGGTAAGCTATGACCATTTTTTAAGTATAAGTATTTTGAAGAATGGGATTAATGTTTCTTTATTTATGTAAGATTTTATGTGTGCAATGCGTCAAGTTGCTTTAGGGGATTACGAAGTCGAAATTTGCTGTCGCAAGACGTTGCCGTCGAGTCTTAAATCTGGAGCTACGTTATTGAACAAATGGCATTACATAAAACTGAACTTTAAAAATTTCTTAAAGTAAATCATTTACGAGAAAATCAATAAAGTCCCTTGATAGAGTTTGATATCCTACGAGATATGTCATTTTATGACACACTGTGTGTATTTAAAATTGCCATTTGGGATAAGAAGCAACAAAGTAAAAAAGGATAAAATTTTTAAGATTATTTTTTGATATTCTTTGAATATTTATTGAGGTACAATCAAAGTATCCATTTCATGAATCGTAATATAATTTAAGAAATACAAAAACATAGCAAAAATAAAAAACTATTATATTCATATATCATCAAATTTTTTTATAATAATATATATTTATTTTTAAAATAGAAAAAAAAGTCTTAATTGTTTTCTCATCATAATTAAATATTTATTCATGCATCATGCATATTTTTCGTATACATTTTAAATATAACGGCACAAAAAAAATAAAACTTTCATATAAAATTAAAAAAGAAATGCAGTAAATTCCGACTATGAAATATATATTGCTTATTTACTTTAAGTAATTACTTAGTATATTTATTTATGTTATTTTTATTATAGATTTCTTATATTTCAATGTGGGAAAAGAAATTATGAATTCTCTGCTTATTTGACAATGGAATATAAAAATGTCCTTCCAATAAATTGAAAATATAATATTAAAATTGATTCCAATAAATATTTCAGATTCATAAAAATTATATTAAGATAAATTAATCATAATAATAATATAATGAATGAAATATTAGATGTATGATATGACAAGATATACACAACAAATAGTCAATCACCAGTTGGAAATTTTCACTTCGTACTCAACATGCAGTCCAGCGCTTAAAAAAGGCCATACATTTTACAACTTTTCAGTACACTCTGACATAAGCAGCTAAATCTATGGCTAGTTTGATTATAGGCCATTGATGAATTCTATGAATATTGCTAAGAATTATTGTAAATTGTTTCATTAAAACATAATAGATCATTAATCATTAATCATTAATCAGCTCATTTTTTTGTTAACACTCTTCGTCACGCTGATTTTAATTTCTTATACAGTAGCTTAGTGATCATTATTTCAAAAATATAATTGTTGTTATGCCTTAATAAAAACAAAATAACAAGTACAATACCATGCTAATTTTTATTAGGTATTTTCTTTATTTGAAGAAGCATTAAATTTAAGTGTATTTTTAAAATCCATATACATGTAAGTCTTTATTTATTAAAAAAAATCATTTTGTAATAAATGAAAATATTTTCTTAACAATTTCTCGTTCTAATTGAAAATTATTGTTTTGTCCAGAAATTTGGAATTGTATTTTAATACTAGTGAACTATTTGACTTCACAGGATCACTCCTCTTTGGGGGAAAAATAACAACATTAACCCTATTCTCCCAGTACGTCCAAAACAACAACATTCACACTATTCCCAGTACATCCAGAACAAAAAGTTTACACCGAATTCGAACGTCCTCATGGTGTTACCCTGCAATCCTTAATCCTACTTTTTTTTTCTCCCAAAAATATTGCTGAGGCTTACACGGATAACCAGAAATTCCCTGGAAATACTTGTTCCTGTGAAAAGAAAAGAAGTTAGAAATAGTTGTTTCTTTTTATTTCACCTTGGAATTTACTTTTTTCCAAGTTGAAGTTACTTCATATAAAGCTCAACTATAAATTTTTTTGGCTTGTTCTGTCAGCAGAAGAATGGTGTTCTTCTGCAAACCAGGAAACGGAAATATCAACTCAAATAAAAATCCTTATACAGTTGAACTTTTCTCTGTAGCTGTGTCTCGGGTAAGTTATGACCATTTTTTAAGATTGAATATTTTGAAGAATGGGATTAAGGTTTCTTTTTTTTATGTGAAGATTTTATTGGTGCAATGCGTCAAGTTCCTTTAGGGGATTACGGAGTCAAAATTTACACTCACAAGACGTTGCCCTTGAGTCTTAAACTTGGAGTTATGTTATTGCACAAACGGCATTACATAAAAATGAAATCTAAAAATTTCTTAAAGTATATCGCTTACAGAAAAGCAATAAATTCCCTTGATAGCATTTGATATCCTACGAGAAAGGCTATTTTTTGCCACCCTGTGTTTAATAAAGGCATTTGGGGTAAGAAATAAAAAGACTTTAAAAATTTTATGAATATTTTTTTACATTCTTTGAATATTTATTGAGGTACAAGCAGATTTATGAATCATAAAATAATATAAGAAATACAGAAACATACCGAAAAAAAGATTGATATATTCTTATATCATCAAAGTTTTTTGTGATGCTATGTATTTATTTTATATATTTATTTTTCGTATACGTTATAAATATAACGGCCCAAAGAAAGACAATACTTTGATATAAAACGATTTATTTTAGAAATTTTTAAAGTTCATTTTTATGTAATGCCAATTGTTCAATAGCATAACTTCAGGTTTAAGACCCAAGGGCAACGTCTTGTGACTGTAAATTTCGACTTTGTAATCCCCAAAAGCAACTTGACGCATTGTACCTATAAAATGGTGTATCAAAAAAAGAAGGCTTAATCCCATTCTTCAAAATACTTAATCTTAAAAAATGGTCCTAACTTACCCGAGACACAACTACAGAGAAAAGTTCAACTTTATAGGGATTTTTATTTCAGTTGATATTTCCGTTTTATGGTTTACAGAAGAGCACCATTGTTCAGCTGACAGAACAAGCAAAAAAATTTATAGTTGAGCTTATTTGAAGTAACTTCGACTTGAAGAAAAGAATATTCAAAGGTGAAATAAAAAGAAACAACTATTTCTAACTTCTTTTCTTTTCACGGGAACAAGTATTTCCAGTGAATTTCTGGCTATTCGAGAAAGCTTTAGGACTATTTTTGAGAGAAAAAAAAGGGGGATTAGGGAATGCAAGGTAACACCTTGAGAACGTTCGAATTCGGTGTAAAATATTTGTTCCGGATGTACTGAGAAAAGTTGTTGCTTTTGATGTAAGGGGGATAGGGTTAATGTTATTATTTTCCCCAAAAGAGTAGTGATTCTCTGAAGTAAAATAATTCACTAGCATTAAAAGACAATTACAAATTTCCAGAGAAACATATATTTTCTAGGAGAACGAGAGATTCTTTATAAAATATTTTTATTTAACACAAAAAGTTTTTTTTTTAATGCATAAATACTCACATGTGTAAGATTTTCAAAAATATATTAAAATGTATTGCTGCTTATTGGTGTAAGTAAAACAAATATCTAATATATATTAACATGATTAGGTATTTGTTATTTTTTCATTAAATCATTATAATAATAATTATTTTTAAATAATGATCACTAAGTTATCGTATAAAGGATCCAAATCGTTGTGTCAAAGAATGTTAACGAGAAAATGATTTATTTAATGATCTATTAGAGTTTTAAAGAAACAGAAATTATTAATTTGCAATAACACTTATCTAAATTCTTAGCAATTTAGCGATAACATACAAGCAAATTCGCCACAGATTTATCTGCTTCCGACAGATGCTTATGTACTTGATATTTATAACGTTTTGTAAAACGTATGGCTTTTTCCAAGCATTCGACTACAGATTTTGTACCAGGTGAAACTTTTCAATTGTGATTCACTGCTCTTTGTGTATGTGCTTTCATATTACACATCTCATATTTATTTCATTCATTCATTATATTAATGTTATTATTATTATTTTATTTTAATTTTTAAATTTTTAATTTTAATTTACTTTTAATAATATTGTATTAAATCTTTGTAATCTATTGTTAAATCTATTGCACTTTTAATAATATTGTATGTAAAATTACTTTTAATAATATTGTAAATTACATTAAAATCGGAGACCTCTTTCTATCACCCTCCAGCAAACAAAATATATGTTTTTGATGTCAAGGCAAGAAATAAAATAGATCTTATTACTTCTAAGGTATTATAGGTATTTCACATACTATTGGTTTTTAATTTTTTTTTTCTTTCTACGGAACTTTTCTGTTGTAAATCTCTAAATTATGCAGTATTTTATTTTGTGTTTTATGAATATGACATAACAATCTTTTTTCAATTATATTGTTAAACTTTTCACCTGCATTTGAAGAATATTTGTATGGATAAATTTAAAATAATTTTTGAAATCAGTTTTAATGTTATATTTTCAATTTATTGGGTGGACATTTTTATATTTCATTGTCAAATATTCGGAGAATTCATAATTTCTTCTCATATATCGAATTAAATTTATACATGGAAATAAAAGAAATAAATAATAAAAATGACAGAAATACATACATTAAACATATATTTAACTTAAATAATTAATATCTATTTCATAGTCTTAATTAAGTGTTTTGATTTTCTTGTTTTAACTTTTATATATAAATTTTGTCTTTCTTTGGGCCGTTATATTTAGAATATATACGAAAAATATGCATGTTTTATCAATAAACATTTTAATATGATGGCAAAAAATCAATCTTGGCAATCTTTTTTTTTTTTCTAATTTAGAAAGAAATATAGAGCATGAAGAATATTTTTGATAATATACGAATCCATTATTATTTTTTTCGATATGCTTCTTTATTTCTTATATTATTTTATGATTCATAAAATCAAAACTTTGCTTGCACCTCAATTAATATTCTAAGAATATTAAAAAATATTCATAAAAGATTTTATCTATTGTCACATTACTGTTTCTTACCTCAAAATGACTGCTGTAAACACGCAAAGGGTGA
Organism: Caerostris darwini; assembly: GCA_021605075.1. Lineage (NCBI taxonomy): Eukaryota > Metazoa > Arthropoda > Arachnida > Araneae > Araneidae > Caerostris > Caerostris darwini. The sequence continues at coordinate 76,676 of BPLQ01006773.1, forward strand.
CAAGAAATGCCATTTCTCGTAAGATATCAAATACTATCAAGAGACTTTATTGCTTTTCTTGTAAACCATTTACTTTAGAAATTTTTAATTTTTTTTTTTTTTTTTATTTTAATAATTATATTTTTATGTCATGCGATTTGTTCAATAACATAACTCCAGGTTTAAGACTCGAGAGCCACTGTAAATTTCGACTTCGTAATCCCCGAAAGCAACTTGACGCATTGCACCTATAAAAACCTTACAAAAATAAGAAACCTTAATCCCATTCTTCAAAATATTTAATCTTAAAAAATGGTTATAACTTACTCAAGACACAGCTACAGAGAAAAAGTTCAACTTTATAAGGATTTTTATTTGAGTTGATATTTCCTTTTTCTGGTTTACAAAAGAACACAATTCTTCTGCTGACAGAACAAGCAAAAAAAAAAAAAAAAAAAATTATAGCTCAGCTTATATGAAGTAACTTCAAGTGGAAAAAAGAAAAAGTCCAGGGTGAAATAAAAAGACACATCTATTTCTAACTTGTTTTGTTTTCACAGGAACAAGTATTTCCTGTGACTTTTTGGCTATTCGAAAAAGCCTTAAGAACATTTTTGGGTGAAAAAAAAAAAAAAAAAAAGTGGGATTAAGGAATGCAGGGTAACACCTTGAGAACTTTCGAATCCTGTGTAAAGTTTTTGTTCTGGATATACTGGGAATAGTTGTTGTTTTGGATGTAAGGGGAATAGGGTTACGGTTATTATTTCCCCCCAAAGACGTGTGATCCTGTGAAGTCAAATAATTCACTACCATTAAAAGACAATTCTAAATTTCCGGAGAAAAACGTATTTTCAAGAAGAACGAGAGATACTTAAGAAAATATTTTGAATTAACGCAAAATATATTTTTTTAATAAATAAAGACTTGCATGTGTATGAGTTTCAAAAATAAATTAAAATTCAATGCTGCTTCAAATGAAGCGAACAACTAATACAAATTTAAATGATCTTGCATTTTTCATTTTGTTTGTTTAGCATATCATAATAATAATAAAACTATTTTTTTCAATAAATTCTTTAAAATTTGAAAGGAATATAGAAAAACTCATTTAACGATGGCCATTAACATGTATAATTCCATAAGTAAGATTTCTTTGTTGATTGTATTTTAATTTGTATCCTAAAATAATATATAAAAACTATTCGTAGAAATGAATGGATTTATATTTTGTTAAAAAAAGTCGCTATTGTATTTTTAATTAATCCAATGTATTCATTGATTAGTTTAACTAAAATATAAAATATACTATTTTTTTGACTAGTTATGGACAATGTTAGATCACATAATCTAGTTTGAAATTAAATGATATAAAACAAAATAAAGTTTTAATGAATCATGCACTTTTTTTTGTCTTATAGAAACATCATTGGATCAAAATTTTTATTTTATTTAAAAAATTTTATTTTATTTTAAAATTTTTATTTTATTTTAAATGTCACTTTTAAATTTTAAGCACAATCCCATAACTACCGAACAACATAAAAACAACGAATTTCATTAAAATCGGAGACAACTCCTCCCCCCACCCGGCAAACCAAAATATATGTTTTTGATGTCCCTGTAACACGTAGTAAATTAGATCTTATGTCTTCTAAGATATTATACTATAGATATTTCAAGGCTTTTTTTTTTTCATTTCTATAAAATTTTCCTGTTGCAACTCTCTAAATTACTCAGTATTTTATTTTATGCTATATAAATATGACTTAAAAAACTTTCATTTCAATTATACTGTTAAGTACTTTTCACATACAAATTGAGAATATTTTTTGGAATCAGTTTTAATTTTATATTTTCATTTTATTGGGTGGACATTTTTTATAGTTCATTGTCAAATATTCAAACAATATTAATTTTGAAATACTCAAAGAATATTCATTTTCAAATATTCAGAGAATTCAAAATTTCTTTTCATGCATCGAAATAAATTTATACATTGCAATATACGAAATAAATAGTAGTGACATAAATACATTAATTAAATTAATACTTAACCTAAATAAACAATATCTATTTTATATTCTTAATTTACTGCATTATTTTTTTAAGACTTTTTTTATGGAAGCTTTGTGATTCTTTATGCCGTTACATTTAGAACGTATACGAAAAATATGCAGAAAGTATCAAAAATATTTAAATATGATGGAAAAAAATTATGACTTTCTTCTGTTGTTTTAAAACGAAATATACTATATATATGGCATTATAAAAATTTTTGATATTACATGAATATATTAGTATTTTTGTCGATATGTTTCTGCATTTCTTATATTAATTTACGATTCATTAAATCATAACTTTGTTTGTACCTCAATAAATTAAGATTATTAAAACTTTTCATATTTTAAGGTATTTTTATTTGTTTAGCTATTTTTACGTTCTGTTTCTTACCCCAAATGACTTCTTTAAACACACACAAGGTGGCATAAAATGCCATTTCTCGTAGGATATCAAATGATATCAAGATACTTTTTTGCATTTCTTGTAAACGATTTACTTTACAAATTTTTAAAGTTCATTTTTATGTAATGCCATTTGCTCAATAACATAACTACAGTTTTAAGACTCGAAGGCAACGTCTTGTGACTGTAAATTTGACTTCGTAATCCACTAAAGCAACTTGACGCATTGCACCTATAAAATTCTTACACCAAAAAAAGCAACCTTAATCCTATTCTTCAAAATATTTAATCTTAAAAAATGGTCATAACTTACCCCAGACACAGCTACAGAGAAAGTTCAACTTTATAAGAATTTTTATTTGAGTTGATATTTCCGTTTTCTGGTTTACAGAGGAACACTATTCTTCTGTTGACAGAACAAGCAAAAAAAATATAGTTGAGCTTATATGAAGAGACTTCAAATTGAAAAAAGGAAGTTCCAAGGTGAAATAAAAAGAAACATATATTTCCAATTTTTTTTTTCCTTTTCACGCGAACAAGTATTTCCAGTGAATTTCTGGCTATCCGAGAAAGCCTTAGGAACATTTTTGTAGGAAAAAAAACAAAAGCAAATGTGGGATTAAGGAATGCAGGGTAACACCTTGAGAATACCTTCGAATTCGGTGTAAAATATTTGTTCCGGATGTACTGGGAATAGTTGTTGTTTTGGATGCAAGGTGGTAAGGTTAATGTTATTATTTCCCCCCAGAGAGAAATGATCCTGTGAAGCCAAATAGTTCACTAACATTAAAAGATAATTCCAACTTTCTAGAGAAACATTTATTTTCAAAAAAGTACGAGAGATTCTTCATAAAATATTTTCATTTAACACAAAATGTTATTTGTTTAATAATTAAAGACTTATGTGTGTATGATTTTCAAAATTAAATTAAAATTTAATACTGCCCCAAATAAAGCGAACACCTAATATAAATAAAAATATTTGTATTAGTTATTTTATTTGATTAATAATAACAAAACTATTTTTAATAATAACAAAAAATGTTTTTCAATAAACTTTTTAAAATTTGAAAGCAGTATAGAAAGATTTTTTTATCGATGGCTAGTAACATGCATAATTTCATATTTATGATTTTTTTTATCGTATTTTAATTTGTATACTAATATAATATATAATGTATAATTCGTAGAAATGAATGAATTTATATTTTGTTGAAGAGTCACTTTTGTATTTTTAAATTGATGTATTATATTCATTGAAAATGAAGCTCTAACTGAGTATATTCCTTTATTTGTGTATTATTATTATTGATAATTTAGACAACTTAGTATTGTAACCATGCTTCCTCCAACCCAGCATCCAACCGCGTCTCCTGTTGCGTTCAGGATAAATGGTGAGTTTGGATACAGACTCTCACCAGCAGAGAAAGTATATTTAAGAGAAAGTATATTTAGAAGCCCCTTTACCCTTCCACGAATCTAGGTTTATCAGTCTTTAAATGTGTTAAATATGGCACGTTTCTAATTGTATGTGTGTATCAAACCTGTGCCTCAAGTATCTCAACTCAACTATACTCAGTTACTATCAATGTTGCCCAACCTTCACATTACAATACATTTTTCTAACTGCAATATAACACCTTGAACATATATTACGTTTTTTTCTGAATTCATAAATTTCTGAATTTATATTACATCAAATTTTTGTAATAGTTGAAAATGTTATTCTTTGAAATGTTACTTTTATTTCACACGTATAACAACCAAAAAGTGTTGCCAACTTAAATTTTTTTATAAGATCAAACTTCGTCTTTTGTCATTTAAAATAAAGTTAACTTGATTTAGAATCAAAGGCCGTATTCAATTTTAGTTATATATTAAGCTATATAGTAGCTATATAATGTATATATATATTTTCTAATATAATAATAAAGCTTTCTGGAAGCTATAGCTAATATATAAGCTATATGTTAGCTATAGGTCAAATAACAGTTCAGCTATAAATAAAAATAAATATTTTCATTTCAAATTAAAAAAGATAAATATTAAATTTTCTTATGATACTCGTTTAATTCAAACACTGTCGTATTTCATTTTATTGTTCATTATTTTACTTCAAGTTACGTTTGTAAATCACTTGAAATTAGTATGATTTCACCACACAGATTCGCAGCATTATTAACGTCAACAGTGAAGCATTGAATTCACACCATGTATCATCGCAACGAAGACATTTTGAATAGTTCCTATGTACTTGTCACAACTGCGCTACAATACGATTCATCATAATTACGGTGCAATAAGCTTGAATATTATGTAATGCTTTACAATAGGTGGCAATTCCTCTTAACACATATTCAACCTTGTCATAGAATTATAAACAAACGAGAACTATACCTTAAATGAAAGATGCTTTTTTACAGAATGCGCAAAAACAGACATGAGAAAATATTGATTTATTTCATGTTTATATAATGATCAAAGCTAATATGGGTTTGTACATTTTGCTTTATAATTTTTAATTTCAAAAAATATTACAGTAATATTTGTTTAAAAAAGCTATCTTTTAAACTTTTAGATTTGTATTTATTAGAGGATATATCTCTTCTTATAAAACGAAATATTTCATGTAATATATTAGATGGCCATTACTAAATTGACACTACTCATTGCTGAGTATAGCCAGTGTGTCAACAAAGAAATATACTGGTACTGGCTTATATACTTTATATACTGGCTGGAAAGTCATTTCTAAGTTATTAGTAGAAATTTGTTTTTCAACCTAGATATGAAAGCAATTCGATCAATGGGTTGTTCACATTAATCTTGCTTCAATATACACTGAAGTGACAAAAGTCATGGGATAGCAATATGCAAATTTGCAGATGGCAGTAGCATCGCGTAGAACAGGTATAAATGCGCAGTGCTTTCGCAGAACTTTCATTTCTGTTCAAGTTATTCATGTGAAGAGGTTTTGACGTGATGATGACCGCACGACGGGAATTAACAGACTTTGAACGCGGAATGTTAGTTGGAGCTAGATGCATGGGTTATGCCATTTCGGAAATCGTTAGGGAATTCAACATTCCCAGATCCACTGTGTCAAGAGTGTGCCGAGAGTATGAAATTTCAGGCATAACATCCCACCATGGACAGCGCAGTGGTCGACCGCCTGCACTTAACGACCGACACCGGCGACGTCTGTAAAGAGTCGTAAATTCTAACAGACAAGCAACACTGCGTCAAATAACTGCAGAAATCAATGTAGGACGTACAAGGGACTTGTCTGTTAGAACTGTGCGGAGAAATTTGGCTTTCTTGGGCTATTCCAGCAGAAGACCGAATCGAGTGCCTTTACTGACAGAACGACATCGCTTGCAGCGACTCTCGTGGGCACGTGAGCATATCGGTTGGTCCCTAGATGAATGGAAAACCGTGGCCTGGTCCGATGCGTCACGATTTCAGTTGGTAAGAGCTGATGGTAGGGTTCGAGTGTGGCGCAGACCCCACGAAGCCATGGACCCAAACTGTCAGCAAGGCACTGTTCAAGCTGGTGGTGTCTTCGTAATGGTGTGGGCTGTTTTTTCATGGCATGGATTTGGTCCTCTGGTGCGACTGGACCGAACATTGACTGGAAATGCTTATGTTCAGCTACTTGGAGATCACTTGCAGCCATTCATGGACTTCATGTACCCAAACAACGATGGGATTTTTATGGATGACAATGCGCCATGTCACCGGGCCACAACTGTTCGCGATTGGTTGGAAGAACATTCTGGACAATTCCAACGAATGATCTGGCCATCTAGATCGCCCGACATGAATCCCATCGAGCATTTATGGGACATCATCGAGAGGTCTGTTCGTGCCCAAAATCCTGCACCATCAACGCTTTCACAATTATGGATGTCTATCGAGACAGCATGGCTCAATATTCCTGCAGAAGACTTCCAACGACTTGTTGAGTCCATGCCACGTCGAGTTGCTGCACTTCGCCGCGCGAAAGTAGGGCGACACGATATTAAGAGGTATCCCATGACTTTTGTCACTTCAGTGTATGTATGTAAAAACTATCAATATATATAATTATTTTCTATTTTAAAACAGAAATGTAATTCAAAGAGTGATTGTTAGCATTTCCAAAATTTCATAATGACTTTAAATATGTATTCATCATGAATTTCTCATGAATATAAATTCCGAATAATTGACTTTCAGTTAGTCAATAAATTTATTAATTACATATAGTGTTAAAAATATAGATGTGTTTGTTAAAATATTGTTTAAATTTGTTAATTTTCAAATGGCCAGTATTCTAACCTGAGGTTATTTGTCCCGAAGACAGCAGATCTTTAGTAACTTCAGCCTTACCCAGAGGCCTAATACTTTTTCATCACCGTAATTTAAAAGAAAAATTTCAAAACGTAGAATCTTGGACGTTCTCACCTTCTACCTACTGGAGCCTAAGATAATAACTTTTCGCTTTATATATGTATCTTGTTCCATAAGCGCAAAGAGATGGAGACAAAATAGTAACAAGGGAGGGGGGGGGGTTTACCTGGGCTTAGCTAATAAGATTTCGATCTAAGCAATCTTGAGCCATATTCACACCAATAAGTTAAGCACGCGAGGCATAAAGCTCCAACCAACCACAAGCCACAGGGCGCTGCGTCTGAAACTTGTGATTAATATTAAGGCGATTATTTAACACTTTGGTATGAAGGCGGTTTTAATTCGAAAGCAGTATACGTTATGCCCTATGTCACACCAAAATAAAAATATTTTGAAAAAATTGTTGATATACAAAAATTTGAATTAAATTTTCATTTTAATCATTGATTTTTTAAAAAAAAAAAAAACTATTAAATACCGTATTTAGAAAAACTTGAAAATAAATGAAATTGTTTTGTATTGCAAATCACTAAAGTTGAGATAATATGGCATGAGATAAAAATGCTAAAATAATTGACTGTTGATCCTAAATGAATGAAATTTTGAATTCCGCCTGACAATAGTTAAGCCCATTATTCATGGTTAATCAGAACTTCTAGTGAATTCTGACAAAACTCGTTCAGGAAGGGAAAGCATTTAGTCTCTCACAATGAATTAGCTTGAGAATTCACGTCATCATTAACTTTGGATTTAGAAACTCTCAGTAATCACACCGCATATCTACTAATTCAATGGGAGATGACCTAGATGCCGCAGACAAGGTTAATGTTCTGTATTCTAAGCAGTTAAAGTGAAAACTAATTTTGACTTTAAATACTGAATCAGCAGACCAGAAAGACTGTGAATTTTGTATGATCTAGAGTAAAGTAATCATATTATAACAAAGATAATGAATGGTATATAAGAACCATTTTACCTACAAAAACCAACTCTATTGAAAATTATTTATTAACTACTCTAATAAAATAATTAATTAAAGCATACTTAGGAATTATTGAATGCTAACTAATCTTAATAAAAAATGTAATCTAATCTATAAAATAACATTTAGTTCAAAAGTTAATTTTTTTTTTAATTTCTTGATTTATTGCTGAATTTAAAGTAACCTGCCCTTTTCAGAGCCAAAATTATTAAATAATCTTTTATAGAATTTTTCATGCTATTGTTAAATATAGTTATCAAACAGGTTCCACACGTTGTAGTAGTTCAGAATCCACTTTAAACCGTAGGTCCCGGTTTAACCGTAGAGAGTTGTGGAAGTAGTGCTACTCGCGTCCGTAGCATATCTTCAGGCTACACATGTTATATGAATAATAATGAGTGAGACCTTACTTATGGAATAAAGATTAACTATCGCTATATAGCCAATTACATTAGAACAACAACAGTTATAAAACAGTATCAAATATAAAAATAAAATACACAAATGTTTAATTTTTGTTAAAATTGAAAAAAATTGACAAAACAGTGTATATTTTTACTTTTTTGCATGCATTGCATTTAATGAACTTAAATTTAATTATGTTGCCATTATTCATGCATTGAATTAAAAGATTAATAATCTAAACTGTAGCTTAGTTACAGCCGATCGAGTCATTTAGAGCAAACATTAAAAAAAAAATGAATATTTCTAATAAAAATTCCAATAACCCAATAACTCATCTCTAATGTAATATATTTAAAACTTCTTAGTTCAAAACATAATTAAAAATTGTTTAACAATCCTTTAGATCCTGAAAATGATTATAACAATTACCATATGATTGTACAGCAAAAAAAATATTGTTATTTTTAAGGCGGTATAACAAAAGATATTGTTTTCCAGAAATTCAATTTAAAGTTTTGAATAAATGAATTCAGTATATTAATAGCTCTTGGTTAAGTAGCTTTATGTCGACTGTTGATGTCTCTAGAAAATAACTCAAAACTTTTTGTCGAAAGCTAAAGATGAAAATAAAATAGCTGATCCATAAAATAGAACATTAAAAAAATTGTTGGCTACATTAAATCTCCATTTGTTGATGGAGTTCAGTCTAGAAAAATTTGCGTATTTTAGTATATATAAAATATTCATATCAGCCTTTTTTGTAAATTTGTAGTAAATCTTGTAATTTTATATGTCACTATATCTATAGTTTTTTAAATACTTTTTTCTGCCTAAACATCTTTTGGACGAAAGGGATTATATTTTAAAAACTTTCTCTATAACTTATTCAGATTAAACGCTGATGAGTCTAACATTGCAACAATATTTACCAAAATATTGATTTCATGGAAAATCCATAAAATCTTTTCATTATTGTGAAATAATTTAGAATATAAAGCTGTAGCTGTAACATCTAAACCCATTTTTTCAGCCATTTTGGTGCAAGAAAATTATTTAAACAAAAAAATAATCTAAATGTCTTAAAATTAATGTAACTTATCTTGCAAAAATGTCGAATAAATAAATATACATATTTCTCCACCAAAAATTGATGTTGTAGTATATAAATGCTATCATTAACCTACAAAATAACTTGGAAAAGCACGATAACGTAGTTACCAAACTAACAGAATGTCGCAAATATTATTGTTGAAAATTAAAGAAACAACTATTTTATTTTGTTTTGTGTAAATAATTTACTATAAATAATAGTTTTGAAAATTGAAAAATAATTGAATTTTTTTAAAAAAACGTCACATATTTTCCATTTTTAGATATCGTTAGATTGTAAATTTATCTCAAATTTCTGTTCTACTACAGATTTTGGAAAGAAAATGTCTTATTTAATATTATAGGAATCATTTATAAACTAATTATGATAAAGCTTTATGCTAAAAGTTACAATTTAAGTGCTGTCAAACATACAGATAACTATTTATTTTATTCTTTTCCTTCTTCTACAAAAAAATAATAATGCGGGAAATATTTTTAATTATATTTTGAATACTATGATAAATAGTATAGTTGCTTTTTAAAAATATAAAAATATCAAATTTTGTATTGAAAACATTCATTTTTATAATGAATTATAATCTAATTTTATTTTAGTGGCGCCTTTTTCTCCTGTATTATTTTTGGCATTTTTTCTTAACTGTATAAAATAAAACCCTTTTACAATACTTAAAAAAAATATATATATTTTTTTTTGCTATTTACTTAAAATATCAATTCAATAAGTTTTTTTCTTCTTTTTTATGGTATGAAACTTCAAAACTTAAAACCGATGTTTTTATACATTTTATTTTCATCGAAAGTAACAGTAAAAGTTGCAGTGGAAACATTAACGAGACGTAAAATTCAAATGAGCTCTCAAACTTTTTAGCAAAAGTATTGATTCAATAGGAGATACTTTGGGCAAATTAGTTTCATCGGAGTATCTCACCCAAATACTTCTTGTTAATTCTCTTTGTTGCAAACAAAGCGCAAATCAGTAGAGAATGTGCTTTCTTTTTCCAGTTCTATAACTATTGGCCGAAGTCAAAAGAGAAGAATCCGAGGAGAATTGATTTGACTGTAAGCAGCTAAAGTAATGACACTAATCAGATGGAATCCGCCATTGTTTCTACTATTGACAAACAACCAGGCTGGCTTCATTTCGGTGTATATACAAAGCAAGTAAGCTGAAGACAAATGGATTGATTTTCTGGGAAAGGATAAGATTGGAATGATTGGCCACGATCAACTCAGTCTTACTTCCCACCCATTGCATTCTGATTAACTTTGAACAGGAGGGCGTTTGCTAGGGGTTATATAAAAATGATCGTCCTGGTGCAATCTTGCGTTATCTCCACCTGCATTCCTTAGTAACTGTTATTGGCCTCAGGAAATTCCTTTGTTAACATTTTGTTTCTTAACCTTTTAGTAAAACTGCTGGATTCTTATGAACCATAATGTTTTAAACTAAAACAAGTAATATAAAAAAAAAAAAAAAAAGTCAATTCCTACTTTTTTCACTATATTGCAGAAAGTCCTTTATAAATAATTTCCATTCATTTTTTTAAGTTTATCTGGCGCCATCTATTGGTAGATATATACAACTTAAATCTAAAAAAAAATATATATTTATTTAATTTATTTAAAATTAATATTTGAAAACACTGTATCAACATCAAGTGTCATACACTACTAATTCAAAAAAATGTATTTGAACTTAAGTCGATGAATAAAAAGTATTTTATTAACGATTGAAAATTTGAACAAGATATATGTAGGGAGAGTGTGAGCTAATAGATGGAATTGAAAAAATATATCTTAAGTTAATTAGTATCTTCCAATTATTAATTATTGTTAATTATTTGTTTACAACTAAAGTTACTTAGTTAAAGTTACTAAGTTTACTTAATTTACAACTCCCTTGTTTGTTGATGATTAAAGTTAATTTCAGACATACAAAAATAATTATCAATGAATATTATCATAATTTGGCTTTATATTTTTAAAAAATTATGTTCCGAAATTGAAATGTATTTTCCTTATTTTTATTTTCTGAACCTATGGTACCAACGAGTTGACATTAGTTATATCACTAAATGATTTGGTTTGCTGGTAGCAGGTCATTTTTTGCTCACTTTAGGCTAATTAGACCTGGACCTACAGTTTAACGTGAATTCCGAACTACTAAAAGATTATCAGTGAAGGTTATGATACGTTTCGGTTAAAAATAATCAGATTGTGACTGAGTGTTACATATATTCACCCACCTAACGTTACTGCATTCCTTGGTAACTGTTATTGGCCTCAGGAAATTCCTTTGCTAGCATTTTGTTTCTTATCCTTTTAGAAAAACTGGTAGACCATTATGGAACCATAGTGTTTTAAACTAAAAAAGTATATCTTAAGTTAATTATTTGTATTTTATAAGATTGTTTGTTAACAACTGAAGTTAATTTCCAGTATACAAAAAAAATCATCAATTAATATTATAATAATTTGGCTTTATATTTACAGAAAGTTATGTTCCAAAATTGAAATGTATTTTCATTACGTCTATTATCTGAACCTATGGTGCCTGAAAGTTGACAATAGTTCTATCACTGAAGTGTTTGGCTTTTTGTTTCTTGTCCTTTTAGAAAAACTGCTGGACCCTTATAGAACCTTCGAGTTTTAAACTAAAAAAAGTATATCTCTTAGTTAATTATTTATTTATATAATCTTATAAAATTGTTTGTTAAAAACTAATGTTAATTTCTTGCATACAAAAATAATTATCAAAGAATATTACCATAATTTGGTTTGATATTTAAAAAAATATATTTATGTTTAGAAACTGAAATGGATTTTCCTTATTTTTATTTTCTGAACCATGGTGCATGCAAGTTCACAATATTTCTTTTACTGAATAGTTTGGTTTGTTGATCTATTGTCATTTTTGTGCATACTTTAGGCTAATTAGACCGGGACCTACATTTTAACGTGGATTCTGAATCACTAATAATCTATCACTGAGTGACATGCTACATTCATGTGAACCTCAATCGGATTCTGTCGAGATTGTGACAAATTGTTACGTATAGTCACATGGACTATTGATGAGAATTTATCTTTTTTTCTTTTTCTTTCAAAACAACCAGCTCAGATCTCTGAAAATCCTAGTCGAAAGCGTCATGTCTACAATCTTATGAGAAACAAAATAATCCACGCATTTTTTGATAGCATCTCCAGTTCTTTAACTAGGACAACACCATGTTTACACATGATAAAAATGATACAATTTCAACTGATAAAGACATACAGAATTTTAAATTTACAATATGTAAACACATCTTTTTCATATAAATTAGTGCAATAACTAGTTTTCACTGTAACATTTTACAGTAAGATATTTATTATAAAATTATTAATTCAAATTAAAAGCATTAAACTGAATTTCGATTAAGAATACAATATTTTTTTGTTGATTTAGAATAAAATATTAATTACAATATTTTAACGAAACGGTTTAAATCAATATAAATTCTGACACGGAATATTACATTCGCATACCAAAGCATATATTTTATTGTTGATAAAATTATTTGTTTTTTATCTTGTTACAATAAATGTGCATCACAATTTTTTAACATGTTGTAAATTCTCATTCACATTTTAATTTTAGTAGTAAACTAAACATTATGAAATTTATCTGCAATATATATTTCAAATCAAACAGTTTATTATTTATAATAATGATTTTTTTGCTGACAATTGTATTTATGGAGAAAATTATAACAAAATCATATACTCTAATTTATTTTATGTCTATGGGAATAGACAAAGAACACTTATATTTTCAAGTTTTTAAAGAAAAACCTTATTTTTCCCTCTGTCAATTCTTTTTTTTTCTCTTACGTGACCACGCTTCAATTCAGAAAAAAAGAATTGATGAAAAAATTCCAGATCCCGCACAAAACGTAGCTCGGCACACAAATTCTGTGACTGTAACAGAAGGCAGTAAAAATTGATGACGTTTGGTCTGAAAGAAAATGCGATGCAGCTGATATTGGCCTTTCTTCGTCGACAATGAGCGGAACTCCTGCTCCTGGATTGGGAGTTGTTGGAAATAGGCATGTGAATATTGACAACTGAAGCGGTATGTGAAAATATGAGACGCATCCAGGAATGGAGGAAAAAATAAAATGTCTTTATCCAAGAAGTCTAACTGGAGGTTCAAATTTCCAGGTATTGTGGTTGAAATATCGCAAAAAATTCAGATGGTATTGAAAAAATATATAGATAGTTTTTTTTTCAGTTTAATATTTGTCTTTTTGCGTTATTGACGAAATATTAATAACTAATGAAACCAACATTTTTAAAGGACAATTCGCACTTTTAGAGCTAAACTGAAAGCATTTATGTTATGAATTAAATAAGAACAAACAATAAGTATACATTGATTTATCATACTTTCTGGAGATAAACATGCTACATTAGCTCATGGAACGGCCCTTAAAATGATAGAATAAAGTTATGAAATATTATGTTTTTACGAAATCTATTTCAAACGTTTTAATATGTTGAAGTATTGTACTTGATTTCTTAAATAAAATTCATTAAAAAGTTAATTAAATGTAAGGAAAGTTTGTATTTCATTATATTGTATCTTAAATGTTTATCTGGTGAAGCCATGTTTTGCAAAATATTACCGTTTTAAAAATAATACAATATTTTTTCATGGATGTCCAACTGGACCCATGTGGCCGAAAGTACCATCTGAATTTTTGCATCTTTGCACTGAAGGCAATGGTAAATATGTGAAGCAGAAAACCTTTACACTCGCCTCGTACACGCAAGATTTTGCTTTTGGGAATGAACGTTAAAATTGTGGTGGAAAAAATTGAATCAACACGATTGAAAACATGTGGTTCTTTCTGGTGAGTTGAAGCTTTTACATCTATGTCTTTGCAAAAGAAATAATATCAAAACTAAGTGCATGCTATTCGAAAGAAAGCCAAGCTATTCTTATTTTTTTTTATATGTAAGAGTCTTTTATCTGCATTGTACTTCCCTTTAGATGCATGTTCTTCCTAAATGATTATATAGTAACTTATAACTAAATAATAATTCACACAGTTAGCTTGCTGTAAATAACAGCTGGCGGAAAAGTATCACTATAAAGGTATAGCTAATAATAGTGTTTCTGTTTTTATCTCATATAAAGCAAATAAAAGCTAACCTTAACTTGTACCTAAGTACCTTGTCTTATACCAAGGTACCAATGTGTTGTTAACAATGTAACTTGCAATTTGACCATGTAAGCTTAAACTAGGTACACATAAAAGTTATTTAGGAAGACATTACCAGGAAATTCCGATGTATTAAACAACGTTTTCTGAAATAATGCAAAAGTTTTAACGCTGAGATGTTTGTTTAGTCTTCTGCCAATAAATTTTCAACTCTGAATGAAATTATTACAAATATTCATAGCATTTATTTTGCAAATGGTTAGACAAATTATCGTCAAATGTTAATATATAATTTCTCTATGATTAATTGTAATTGTATGAATTTGTGTTAACTATCTAACGTATGAAACAACTATAATTATTAATAATAGGTATTTTAGGATTTGAATAAATATTGTAATTAACCAATATTTTTCCTTTGTATTCAAAGAGGACAAAACTGATAATTTATGAACTCTGTTAAAATTGTTTCAAAACTGAAGCAACTGGTATTAACCTTTTCAATACATTACAATGCTGTACCAATATGCAAAAATGCATCAAAATTTAATAAGTATTTGAGATCGGCTAATATGACAACATTCTAATATTCCGTATGAAAATTTGAATCACAAGAAGTAGACAGGAGAAAGCAAAATACTAAAAAAAAGCCACCATAGTTGAATTTTAATTGCTTCTTCATAAATCAGTCAAGATCCTTCACAAGCCATTTCAAGGTCGTTCTTACAACTATTCCCTTGATTTTTTCGAAAAGCTTAATTGGCAATTAGATGCATAATTATGCTTAATGGATTCGCTTTCTATCTCAGATATATTGATTAAAGTAGAGCGTCCAATAGTTCATTAGTGCAAGTGAAGCTCCAAAACATAACGCTAATTGGATAAATATTATCTGTGGTAACGGCATAATTCAAGTGCTACTGAACCACGGGAAATAAATCTCGGTTTTATGCAATGATTACTATGATACTGAGAATCCTAAATTACATTTTCCCAATTGAATGACATTGATTTATTTATAATTTCGCTAATGAATTTACAGGCATATTTGAAGAATTTTTTTATCTAAATTGTATAGATGTACATTAATCAAATAATTTTATTTTACTCATCGTCCAATTAGTATTTATAAGGTTTGTGGAGATTTGTAATAAACCAGTTAAAATTATGGTAATTAATTTATGTCTTACTAGTTCATCATTTTTTAAAGAAATTAATTAAAAAGTTTTGTACTGTATTTTGTAAATTATCAAAAAATTTTATATTAAAATATCTTCTACATATAAATTAAATTTTATTTCATGCCATCTGAATAAAAACGTATCGCTTAATGAATAGTTAGTATTTAATATTATCATTCATTAAATTATTAAAAATGTAGTCAAAAGATAATTTAAATCAGAGAAATTTCTTTCTAAGATTTACAAAAAATATCAAAAGCAAGGACACAATATGCAATTTTTTTAAATATTTGTAATCAGACTTTTATCGATTTCAGTATTATTGTTCAACATTATTGCTACGTATAAAATAGTATTTTTAAATCCTTAATGTTTTTTACTATTAAAATAATTTCAATTTCAAATCAGGTGAAGCGCATCACAATAAAATATTATTTCCCAAAATTATAAAGCGTAGAAAAATCCAAAAGTATAATTTAATAATTCTTAACTTAACTGAAATGACAAATTTGATTTTGATAATAGTAACTTATTAAAATCAGCAAAAAAAAAATTTTAACTAATAAAGAATTAAGGAACAGTGTGAAATTTACGCACTCTTTTATAATTTATGTATAGTTAAAAATAATTATTTAAGTAAAACAAATTAAATTATTTTCTAATCGAAACATTCATAATAATGCTACACATACTTTTTATAATGTAGTACCATTTAGAAAGATCTAAAATATAAATTTCGTAAAGCTCAAAAAAATATTTTTCCCTCAGAAATATATGCAATATTTCATAATAAAAAAAAATTAATTTTCAAATCTTCATGATTAAACAAACTTTACTCATTTTCTCCACATTCAAATGCATGCAATAAATCATAATGTGTACATAATGACTGAACATAACCGTACTTTTTTTCAGAATTCAAATACTAACATATTCAATAATTCATAATACGTGCATCATAACTAAACAAATTGAATAATAATTAATTTTCCGAATTCAAATAATAATATATGCAATAAGTGATAATATTTTCATCATTACTAAACAAAATGTTACTTTTTTTTTCGGAATTGAAATACTAATATATGCATTAATTCTTAATACGTGCATAATGACTAACAAAATCTCACCTTTTTTTCAGAATTCAAATGCTAACATATGCAATAATTCATAATACGTTCATGACTAAACAAAACCATACTTTATTTCAAAATTGAAATACTAATACATGCATTAATTCATAATACGTACATCATGACTAAGTGAAACCGTACTGTTTTTGGGAATTTAAATGCTAACATATGCAATAATTCATAATACGTTCATGACTAAACAAAACCTTATTTTAATTCAGAATTGAAATACTAATATATGCATAAATTCATAATACGTGCATTACGACGAAACAGAACCTTACTTTTTTCAAAAGCTATTATATGCATTAATTTATAATATGTTAATCATGATTAAACAGAAATTTACTCCTTCTTTTCAAATTTATTATGTTTTTCAAATTCAAATATTAGCGTAAGTAATAATTCTTAATACGCGCATAATTATTAAACAAAATCTTACTTTTTTTTTCAGAATTCAAATATCAGTACATACAATAATTCTTAATGCGAGAATGATGACTAAACAAAACTATACTGTTTGTCCGAATTCAAATAATTTATTTAAAAATACTTCGAATTTTGGAGTCAAAAGTCTAACGTCATCAAAGGTTCGAAGAATCTTTTGCAATCATATGTGCTGGAGCAGCGAATGCTTTTTGGCAAAATTTCAATACCACATGCTGACTGAATTCTGATTCTGCTGAAAGAGAAAGCAGCTTTCTTTCAGAGCTACAACTTTTCGGAACGGTCTGCATTTTTAGGAAAAGAGTGCGAAACTTTTGCAACTCTTAATACTTTCATGGTTGGTTTCTTTGGATTCTGTTCCGGAAAATGAAGAATGTTCACCAATTTTCTACTTCAGAATTTTTTGCTTGTACAACCCATTTTACGTCATTTATCTTTTTTACTGAAGATATTGGAATGCATTTTGTAGAACACAAACTTTCCTTGTTCACTGAGAAATGTTAAAATAAGCGTTCTACTTCCTGCAACGTATACAGGAGAAAGAAATTTCAATACAACTTATTCCTTTTATATATTTGAAATAGAAGTATTTCAATAAGTATAAGAAACTCAATTTCCTTTCATGTAATATTTATGGGTATCTTCTTCTTTTAATGTTATGAAAAATAAAAGTGATAAAATAGAATTTTTTTCCAGAAACTGCAATATATATTATTTATAAATAGCCGACTGCATGAGCAATTTGTATATATTTATTAAAATATGTAGTGTGCAGTTTGGGCAACAGGATTGTAACTTGGTGGGGTTGGGTTGAGAATACTTGAGGCACAGGATGGAGAACACACAATTTTATTTAAATACGAACAAGCACCACATGTGTACAGTTAGAAACGCATGACATGTAACACATTTAAAGATATATAATTAAAGATTCATGGCTGGATTCCACTTCTAAATCTAAATCTTCTACTTTTTTAACGAAAACTTAATTCAAAAACTAATATATGAACTAATTCATAACCCGTGCATCACGAATAAATAAAACTTTACTCATTTTTGTTTCAGAATTCAAATTCTAGTATATGCTATAATTCATGATACGTGCGTTATGACTAATCAAAACCTTACTTTTTTTCAGAATTCAAATACTAAAATATGCAGCAATTCTAAATACATCAATCATGACTAAACAAAACCTTTCTTTTTTTCAGAATTCAAATGCTAATATATTCAACAATTCATAATACGTGCATCATGAATAAAAAACATTTTACTGTTTTTCAGTATTCAAATTATAATATATGCAATAATTCGCAATAAATGCATCATAATTAAACTAAACCATACTTTTTCTGATTTCAAAAATTAATGTACGTCATAATTCATAATATGTGCATGATGGCTAAAGAAAACCTTAATTTTTTCAGAATTCAATATCAATATTGAGCAAAAATTCATAATACGCTAACCTTGAAAAAACAAACCTTTACTTTTTTTTCAGAATTCTAATATCAGTATAGTCAATAATTCATAATACGTGCATCATGACTAAACAAAACTTTGCTGTATGTATGAATTAAAATATTTCATTTAAAAATGCTTCGAATTTCGGAGTCAAAAGTCCAACGTCATCAAAGGTTCGAAACTTCTGCAATCATATGTGCTAGGGCAGTGCATGCGGTTTGGCAAAACTCCAATACCACATGCTGACTGAATTCTGATTCTGCTGAAAGAAAAAAAGAACTTTCTTTCAGAGCTAGAACTTTTTCGGAACGGTCTGCATTTTTATAAAAAGAGTGCGAAACTTTTGCAACTCTTAATATTTTCACGGTTGGTTTCTTTGGATTCTGTTCCGGAAAATGAAGAATGTTCACCAATTTTCTACTTCAGAATTTTTTGTTTGTACAACCCATTCTATGTCATTTATCTTTTTTATAGAAGATATTGGAATTTATTTTGTAGAACACAAACTTTCCTTGCTCACTCAGAAATGCTAAAATAAGCGTTCTACTTCCTGCAACGTATACAGGAGAAAGAAATTTCAATGCAGCCTATTCCTTTTTATATATTTGAAATAGAAGTATTTCAATAAGTATATGAAACTCAATTTCCTTTCATATGATATTTATTGGTATCTCCTTTTTTTTAATGCTATGAAAAATAAATGTGATAAAATATAATTCTTTTTAAGAAGCTGCAATATATATTTTTATAAATAGCCGACTGCATGAGCAATTTATATATATTTATTAAGAAAAATTTTAAAACAATTCTTCGGAAAAATGATAAAATAAAGCGTAACTCTGCAATTTGCATTTTTTTTGTTAGATCTAACGTAGATTTATTCCACAATATTTAAAGTAATATATTTTAACAGCATATTCTTTTGATTATTAAATTAATGACTATATTAATTTTTGTAATGTTTATTTTATGACGCCTAGAATGTCAATCGATTTTTATTGCTTCACACTTTTATGTGAAGAGTATCAAAAAGAGGAATATGTAAAGCAAATTTAAAAAAAAAAAAAAAAATGTCTCAAAAGTAGTTTATTATGAAATTCAGACTGGCTTATAAGAAATTAACTAAAAAAAGTATTAAAAAAAGTACTAAAGTATTTCAATAAGCATAAGAAATTCAATTTCCTTTCATGTAATATTTATTGGTATCTCCTTTTTTTAATGTTATGAAAAATAAATGTGATAAAATAGAATTTTTTTATAGAGACCTGCAATATATATTTTTATAAATAGCCGACTGCATGAGCAATTTATATATATTTATTAAGATATGTAGTGTGCAGTTTGGGCAACTGGATTGTAATTGGGTGTGGGTGAGTTGAGATACTTGAGGCACAGATTGGAGAGCACACCACTTATTTAAATATGCACAAGCACCACATGCGTACAGTTACGACGCGTACAGTACACGCGGAACGTACAATATGTAACACATTTAAAGACATATAATTAAAGTTGCGTGGAAGTAATCCAATCCTAATTATAAATCTTCTACTTTTTTACCGAAACCTAAATTCAAATATTAATATGTGCAATAATTCATAACACGTGCATCATGAGTAAATAAAACTTTACTCCATTTTGTTTCAGAATTCAAATACTAGTATATGCAATAATTCATGATACATGCATTATGACTAAACAAAACCTTGGTTTTTTTTCAGAATTCAAATACTAAAATATGCAGCAATTCTAAATACATCAATCATGACTAAACAAAACCTTCCTTTTTTTCAGAATTCAAATGCTAATATATTCTACAATTCATAATACGTGCATCATGAATAAAAACATTTTACTGTTTTTCAGTATTCAAATTATAATATATGCAATAATTCGCGATAAATGCATCATAATTAAACTAAACCATACTTTTTCTGATTTCAAAAGTTAATGTATGTCGTAATTCATAATATGTGCATGATGACTAAACAAAACCTTAATTTTTTCAGAATTCAATATCAATATTGAGCAAAAATTCATAATACGCTAACCTTGAATAAACAAACCTTTACTTTTTTTTCAGAATTCTAATATCAGTATAGGCAATAATTCATAATACGTGTATGATGGCTAAACAAAACTTTGCTGTTTGTATGAATTCAAATATCTTATTTAAAAATACTTCGAATTTTAGAGTCAAAAGTCTAACGTCATCAAATGTTCGAATTTTTTGCAATCATATGTGCTCGAGCAAAGCATGCGGTTTGGCAAAACTCCAATACCACATGCTGACTGAATTCTGATTCTTCTGAAAGAGAAAAAGAGCTTTCCTTCAGAGCTACAACTTTTCGGAACGGTCTGCATTTTTATAAAAAGAGTGCGAAACTTCTGCAACTCTTAATATTTTTCATGGTTGGTTTCTTTGGATTCTGTTCCGGAAAATTAAGAATGTTCACCAATTTTCTACTTCAGACTTTTTTGTTTGTACAACCCGTTTTGTGCCATTTATCTTTTTACAGAAGATATTGAAATGCATTTTGTAGAACACAAACTTTTCTTGTTCACTGAGAAATGTTAAAATAAGCGTTCTAGTTCCTGCAGTTTTGTAACGTATACAAGAGAAAGAAATTTCAATGAAACGAATTATTTTTGTATATTCGAAATAGAAGTATTGCATTGAGTATAAGAAATTCAATTTCCTTTCATGTAATATTTATTGGTATCTTCTTTTTGAAATGTTATGAAAAATAAATGTGATAAAATAGAACATTTTTTAAAAAAAGAAACTGCAATATATATTTTTATAAATAGCCGACTGCATAAGCAATTTATATATATTTATTAAGAAATTTTTTTTAAACAATTCTTCGCGAAAATGATAAAAATAAAGTGTAATACTGCAACTTGAATTTCATTTTTTGTTAGATCTAACGTAGATTTATTTCACAGTATTAAAGGTAATATATTTTAACAGCATATCCTTTTGATTATCAAATTAATGACTATATTAATTTTTGTATTATTTTTTTTATGACGCCTACAATGTCATTCGAATTTTGTTGCTTCATATTTTTATGTAAAGAATATCAAGCAAGAGTAGTATGTTAAGCAAAATTAAAAAAATATATATTAAAATTAGTTTATTATGAAAATCAGACTGATTTATAAAAGATTTGCCACTGATATTTGCTAGATAGAAACCGTTTCTGCATACTAAATAAAACCTCACTTTTTTTCAAAATTCAAATACAAACATATGCAATACTTCATAATACGTGCATCCCGACTAAACAAAACCTTACTTTTTTTTCAGAATTCAAATGTTAATATATACAATAATTTATAATACGTTCATCACGATTAAACAAATACTCCCATTTTTTCAGAATTCAAATATCTGTATATGCAATAATTAATAATACGCGTAAGATCACTAAACAAAACCTTACTTTTTTTCTGATTTCAAAAACAACTACTTTCAAATTCTAATACATAAAATTCTGAAAAAAAATTATAATAATAAGCAAAACCTATAACTTACGAATTATTATGATTTATGCAATAATTTATAATACGTGCATTATAACTAAACAAAAACCTGCTTTTTTTTTCATATTCAAATACTACTGCATACAACAATTTATAATGCATACATCACGACCTAACAAAGCTTTATTTTTTTTTCCGAATTCTAGTATATGCAATAATTCATAATACGTGCATGATGCCTAAACAAAACTTTACTGTTTGTCCAAATCCAAACATTTTATTTAAAAATACTTCGAATTTTGGAGTCAAAAGTCTAACGTCATCAAAGGTTCGAAACTTTTGCAATCATATGTGTTCTAGCATCGCATGCGGTTTGGCAAAACTCCAATACCACATGCTGACTGAATTTGATTCTGCTGAAAGAGAAAAAGGGCTTTCTTTCAGAGCTACAACTTTTCGGAACGGTCTGCATTTTATAAAAAGAGTGCTAAACTTTTGCAACTCTTAATATTTTTCACGGTTGGTTTCTTTGGATTCTGTTCCGGAAAATGAAGAATGTTCACCAATTTTCTACTTCAGAATTTTTGTTTGTAAAACCCATTCTATGTCATTTATCTTTTTACAGAAGATATTGAAATGCATTTTGTAGAACACAGACTTTCCTTGTTCACTGAAAAATGTTAAAATAAGCGTACTACTTCCTGCTAATACTTCCTGCAGTATACAGGAGAAAGAAATTTCAATGCAACCTACTCCTTTTATTTATTTGAAATAGAAGTGTTTCAATAAGTATAAGAAATTCAATTTCCTTTTATGCAATATTTATTGGTATCTTTTTTTTAATGTTATGGAAAATAAGTGTGGTAAAATAGAATTTTTTTAAAGAAAACTGCAATATCTATTTTTTTATAAATAGCCAACTACATGTGCAATTTATATATATATATATATATATTAAGATTCGGAAAAATGATATGTTTAACAGTGAAATTTGTATTTTATTTTTGATAGATCTAACCTTGATTTATTCCATAATATTAAAGCTAATATATTTTAGGCATATATTCTTTTGGTTGTCAAGTGGCTATTTTAATTTTGTTTTATTTATTTTTAAGTCAGCATAAATTATATTCTATTTTTGCTGTTTCATACTTTTATGTGAAGAGTATCAAAAAGAGGAATATGCAAAATAAATTTTTAAAAAATTGTTCTATACAAATTTTTTTATTATTGAAATTCAGAGTGGTTTACAAAATATTTGCCGCAGCTGTTCGTTAACTCAATTCTGTATAAGAATGAAAATCATAGACAGTTTAGGATAGACTTAAGTAATGGAAAGAAAAGATAATAAAATTATTTGTATGTACTATAACGCATGGAACAAATATTTAGTATTATTTGTATATTTGTGTATGGCAACAAGCGGAACCTTAATCTTCCAAGTTTTTTTTTTTCATCTTTGAAGGTTTTCAATTATTAAGTTATCCATAATCAAGTTTTAGATTTTCGGAAAATAGCATAGATTAATGTTATTTTTTATTTCTAATGTCATGTTATCAGTAATGGCAGATTACCACGCCAAGCAAGAAACAAGAAAAAGAAAATAAGAACACAAAACAAAAAATGCTGCAACAGAGTTCATTAATCTAACTAATCTCTGGCCTCCCAGTAACGCTCGGCGGGAAAGATCTTGCGAAGCACAGGACAAGGTGTAAATAAGCGGAGTCCATAATCTCTCCAGTGGACAAATTGCAAATTGAGGAAGGAAGTATTCCAAGTCTAAAAAAATGTTTCCGTAGACAGTCATATCCAGTGGCTAAACGGAATGCAGCAACCACTCTACGCCTTGGGACATTACAAAACTTTGGGATAGCATTCCTGCATGGGATACATGACCAGTAAAGTCATTCTGAACCCAGGCTTGGATAGAATTTTTAACAAGATGTTTAATAGCACAGGAGGGTAGAGGTCTAGAAGTACTCTGCATGATCAAAGCACCCTTCAAAACCAGGCCCCACAATGGGCAGGAACCCACTGGAGGGTGATATGTTTCTCAAGAGATGCCAAGTTCTATAGGTGAAGACGACAATCCAAAATGTCCTGCATTAAGGATTATTATCAGATACGATAACCAACACAGCGACTTTGGGATCGCAGAGGATAACAGATCTTGTGAATTTATCCAAGTGACAGTGTAGCTGGGATAGAGCTGTGCGAATCGCAGCGATCTCTGTGTCGAACGCAGTACCACGCCTAACAGGGACGTAGAAAGAAAAATTACGAGAGAAAACTCCGGCACCTGAGTTAAGCTATTGGACAGGAGAGATCAATCAGTCAAAATCCGCAGGCACTTTGGCATAGATTCAAGTAGAATTTCAAAATTTCTCTACTAAATTATGTTAAATATCCGATAAGAAACTAATGAAATGCAAGTAACAGATAAAAATCTCAATACAGTCAAATGTGACTGATTATTATATTTCAATATTTTCTTCTTCACTGAAATTATTAGTGAAAGTTTTCACCTAATTATTGGTTCTTCACTGAATTTATTTATTTTAAATAGGAAATATCAATAATATTCGAAAAAGAAAATATTGTTTATTCTCTCTTGAACAGTTATTTTACCTTTCATAATTAATTAGGATGCATAACAGATTGTTAGAAAAGTCAATTAAAAATTATGAGACATTTCTTGGTTACACAAAATGTTAATTATTTGAAAACCACAAATAAATACCCATTTTTGCTGAATAAAATTATAAATTACAGACCTCTATGAAGAATATTGTTAAAAATAAATTTAATAGAATATTATTTTTTTCTAAAATATAGTTTTCATAAAACTCAATTTTTTTTGTAGTTATTTAATTGCAAAACTGATGCCTAAGAAAAATTCAAAGCAAATTTTATTTTTGCATAATTTACGATTATTGTATTGATTTTTAAAAGGGTTTAATTTACAAAAGTCAAACAATATTTTAATTTTAATGATTTCCAAAACTACTTTGGAACCATATACATTTTGTCATAAAATGAAAATAAAACTTATAACAAGCAAATAGCGTAATAAATGAATCATCATAAAAGAATTGTGAGAAATATTCTGAGAAATTTCCCTATGAAATATGAATTTCAAAGAAACACTACTGATGGTATTAAAATTATTTAAATGTGGTTATAAATAATAACTCATTAATTAATTCAATTTTACTCATGTGGAAATATAAAGCTTAAAAGTTTTATCACAACTTTCAACAATTATCCTTTCGCCTTAGGGCAAATAAAAAATTAATGTCGTGTTCGCATAAAAAAAGAATGTAAAAAAATGTCTGCAATCTTTATCACATTGGGTAAACATGATCATAATAAGAATAATTTTTTTTGTTTGATATTTAAAAAAAAAATGGACAACAACTAATTAGAGATTTTATTTTACTCTAGATAAACCTGTTGTGGTTAAACAGAAAAAAAAAAATGATAAAATTAATTTAATATAATACAAACAGAGTCATTGAACCTATAAAAATTAGCCGCAGTTTGTTCTTTATAAATTATTTATCTCTCTAGTTTTAAAGCAACAAACAAGAAAATAAAGTAAAATAATGCGTGATTTATTTTTCCTTTACGAATAAAAAAAAAAGCATTCATTATTTATATTTATTTAAAGAAATGCCTAATATAAAATAAAAATGAAATTGGAAAACATCTCTTTAAGGATTATTTTAAAGTTTCTTCATAATATTGAACATATATATATATATATATATATATATATATATATATATATATATATATATACTCTTCATCATTTATCAATACTTAAGAATTGAGTTATATTTATTAACATGTGATAAAAATTAGAAATATTAACAAAATGTAGTAAAAAACAAACAAACACAGTTATATATATATATATATACACTGAAGTGACAAAAGTCATGGGATACCTCTTAATATCGTGTCGGCCTCCTCCGGCGAAGTGCAGCAACTCGACGTGGCATGGACTCAACAAGTCGTTGGAAGTCTTCTGCAGGAATATTGAGCCATGCTGTCTCGATAGACGTCCATAATTGTGAAAGCGTTGATGGTGCAGGATTTTGGGCACGAACAGACCTCTCGATGAGGTCCCATAAATGCTCGATGGGATTCATGTCGGGCGATCTAGGTGGCCAGATCATTCGTTGGAATTGTCCAGAATGTTCTTCAAACCAATCGCGAACGGTTGTGGTCAGGTGACATGGCGCATTGTCATCCATAAAAATCCCATCGTTGTTTGGGTACATGAAGTCCATGAATGGCTGCAAGTGATCTCCAAGTAGCTGAACAAGCATTTCCAGTCAATGTTCGGTCCAGTCGCACCAGAGGACGAAGTCCATGCCATGAAAAAACAACTCACACCATTACGGAGCCACCACCAGCTTGAACAGTGCCTTGCTGACAGTTTGGGTCCATGGCTTCGTGGGGTCTGCGCCACACTCGAACCCTACCATCAGCTGTTACCAACTGAAATCGTGACTCATCGGACCAGGCCACGGTTTTCCATTCATCTAGGGACCAACCGATATGCTCACGTGCCCACGAGAGTAGCTGCAACGATGTCGTTCTGTCAGTAAAGGCACTCGAGTCGGTCTTCTGCTGGAATAGCCCAAGAAAGCCAAATTTCTCCGCACAGTTCTAACAGACAAGTCCCTTGTACGTCCCACATTGATTTCTGCGGTTATTTGACGCAGTGTTGCTTGTCTGTTAGAATTTACAACTCTTTCCAGACGTCGCCGGTCTCGGTAGCTAAGTGCAGGCGGTCGACCACTGCGCTGTCCATGGTGGGATGCTATGCCTGAAATTTCATACTCTCGGCACACTCTTGACACAGTGGATCTGGGATTGTTGAATTCCCTAACGATTTCCGAAATGGCATGACCCATGCGTCTAGCTCCAACTAACATTCCGCGTTCAAAGTCTGTTAATTCCCGTCGTGCGGTCATCATCACGTCAAAACCTCTTCACATGAATAACTTGAACAGAAATGAAAGCTCTGCGCATTTATACCTGTTCTACGCGATACTATTGCCATCTGAAAATTTGCATATTGCTATCCCATGACTTTTGTCACTTCAGTGTATAAATATATGCAATTTCATTCAGTCTTTTCCTTTTAAACTAGTGTCCTTGTTAATCCTTTACTGGAATAAAAATTTGATATGCTTTTTTTATATATTATATTGTTGTTTAAGTGAAATAAACTTCAGCGATTTTTGTAGAACACATTTTTAGCATATCTCAATAAATTAGTAAAATATTTTTTATTACCGATAGTAAATATCAGGTAACCAATTTTTAACTACCAATAAACTAAATTTTTATATAGTTAGAATACAATTTATAATGAAATCTTGCATTGAAAGTAAGATTTAATGAAATTAAATGAAAAAAATAATGAATGCTTATTATGAAAAAAAGTTTATAACCGGAAAAATAGTTAAAACAGTGTGGTTTATTTTAATAATACTAATAGTGTACTTCAATTGAGATTTTATAAAAACCTTGATTTTAGCTAATTATTTTGTATATTGTATGAAAATCTGACATTTTATTGCATTGATAGCATTGCATTTTATTAAATTGATTGTTTACTACTGAAATATGAAGTTAATTATATCATTTTATTTTTGACTAAAAACTAATTTGTGGTTTTAAATTTTTTCCAATGGTACATTTAAAAGTATATCTAATGAACAATACAAATATTTATCATAATAATAACCTTTTTTATGAGAAAAACATTGTTATTATTAAAACAAGGAAGCTAAGATTTTATTACAAAAAATAATTTATATTTTGCAAAAAATATAATGTTTGTAATTTTATACACTCTTAAAATGAAAAATAAATCTACATATATTGAATATTTTAAATTTAATCACACAGAAATTTTTATTTGTTTTATTGAAGTGGATTTTTTCAATAACCACTATATAAATAACTAGAATATATTTTTAATCATAAAATATAATTAAATAAAATGCATTTTGCTTCAATATGTGGTATAGATTAAGTTATTTTTTATATTACAATATAATTAAGCTGATAGTTAATGTCAGTCTTTTAATTTTTTTTTCAATTCTTTAACCAAGATTTCATTAACAAAGTAATTAGATAAAAACTTTAAGAACCACAATGGAATTTTTTAATGAATTACTTAAGATGTTTTAGGATTTTTTTTTTCATTGAAGCTCCCCGTTGAAGATGTTTTATTTAATCCATAGTTGATTAAATGGGAATAAAAATACAAAAACCTATGTTTATTTTAAAACTTTAATTAATTACGCAGCTTTTGATAGAGAGTATACTTATATTTTGTGTCGTCTTTAAATTCTGCAAAATGTGTGTACCTTTATCATTATTCATTAAAAATATAACAGAAATTATGGGGTTAAAAAATATTTATCATTTTTTTTATAAGACAATTTTATATATATATAAATAGGTACTAATTTTTTAACTATAAATTGCTGTTTCAAAATATACAAGTACCTATTTTGTCTTTCTCATTTTTTGTATTAATCAATAATCTAGATAATTATGAGTTTAATGCATAAGCAATTAATTTATTGTACAATATTTTTTTAAATTGAAATACATTTGTAGTATAATAGTTTATTTTTATTCATGTTAATGAATAAATGTATCATTTTCATACATATTTCTGTGATTTTGTTATGTATTGTAATTATATTGCAAGTTTTCTCGTGTTGATTTGCATACTAAAACAATGGAAATTTAAATTGAACGAACAATAAATTAAATACCTAAGATGATTTTTTCACAATCATATAATGCATGCATTATATGATTGTAAAGACAATGTAATAGTAAATGCAAATAATTTTTAAAAAATAATGTAATTAAATCTATAATAATAAATAAATTAATAATTAAAATGTAAATAAATTAATCTTTATAAATACAATATAATGGTAGATGCACAAAAAAAAAAATTTGTAACTATCACTACATTTTATAAAATTGCATTGTATGGAATGTTTACTTTAATACTATAGAAAAAAAATACATATATATATATTTTCTATAGTATTAAAAACTATAGTATTATTAATAGAAAAAACAATAAACTAAATACGTAAGACGAGTTTTATACAATCATATGATGAATTCATTTATATGATTGTAATGATAATAATACATAATAATAATGATATGATGTATGGTAAATGTAAATAAATTAGTAATAATAAATAATTTAATAATTAAAATAAATTAAAATTTTTATTGATAATAAATAAATAAATAATTAAAATAAATGTAAATAAATTAATCTTTATAAAGGCAATATAATGATAAATGTACAAGAAAAAAAAAATTACGACTATCGCAAAATTCTATGTAATTATTTTGTATGTAATGTTTACTTTAATATTGTGAAAAATTTATTTATATGTATTATAAATTCCAGTTATAATATGTAATTCAATACAAAGTTAGGTACTTTATCATTGTCCAAACAATATACTATATATAAAGTTTCGATTATTTTCAAATTGCTTTATTACATGTCCCCTTTTCAAATAATTTTATTCTGGAAACATAAAATGGAAATTGAAACAATAAGTGGTAAAACATCCTTAGAAATTATAGACCATCTTTCTTTTAGACAATTTCAAAGATGCTTTCTGTGTGCACACCCATTTCAAAAAATATTTGTTCTGGCAACCTTAAGATCTTTTAAATCAGCAGAAAAGCCACAGTAAACAGGAGACTTTATGTGAGGCAATTAAGTAATACCACATATCCCAGAACTGTGTTAGCGGTCTTGAGAATAATTCGTTTTATCCTGCCGATAATGATCGTAAATACCAAGCCGCTATTCGGTGGATCGTTAAGTAGAGGTTGTAATTTTTAGATTGCCCCTTGGGAAATTCATAGACCTCTTTAAAAGGCGTCATAGAAGCTCAGAGAAAATTGCTACGCTGGATCATCGTTTCCTCTTGTTGTATTTAGTGGCGATAAAATGCTGCGGAGAGATCAACACAAACGTTTTCGAAATACTAAACAGCTCTTTTGACATGTTTGTTCGCTAAGCTGCGAGCATGGACTAAGACTCGGTAATGCAATACACTGGATGAGACATTCAGTGAGAAACAGTCGATATAACGAGCGTTAGTTTCCTTCAAAAATAAAACTATTGGTAATAAAATAATTCATGTCAACTTAAAAAAAAACTAAAACTCTTAATTACTTAATGCTTAATACTTTCAAATAACAAACAATATTTACAAATACTTAAATCTTACAAATGAAAACAAACAAACAAATAAAAAAAAACTACAAGGTGTCGATAAAGTCTGTTTTAAATTTCAAAAATTTAATAAAAAGGCAAATGAAAAGGAAGGAACAATAAAAGATATGTCAAAATGGAAAATGGAAGATGGCACATTGAAGATATGTAAAAATGGAGAGGGCAAATGAAAAATATGTAAAAACTCCAAAATGAGATGCCTTTATTTATTTATTTTTTGTATCATTTCATTTTAAATTGATTTCATTTAATATATCTCGAGGCACCATTAGTTCACAAAAACATATCAAGATGACATTGGATGATTTCTTACATCACTTACCTGATTTCTTACCGCATTGAAACATACGTTCTTATACATTTTTATGCTACTTGCAGATTGTGTATATTCTGACGGCAGCGTCATTATTTTACATATTTGCAGTTTTATTCAGCTATTTTTTTATCTAACATTATAATTATTCATCATTTTGATTGAATTCTTATGAATAAATTATTTTTTATATGGAAATCAGTGTAGTTAATTATTAAAAACAACTATTTTGCTTTAATTTTTTATATGAGTATTAGAGTAAATATTTTTTTGTCATCTACGCAGAAATATAAACATGAATTAACTTAAAAAGTACATGGGTTTTATCCTGAATGTAGGAATGATAAAAACAAATAAGGGAAATAGCAATAAGCACAGCAAGAAATTGATTGTTCGTGGTAAAAAAATATATTGACGTATATTAAAAATAATAATATATTCAGTTTATCTACTCATTCATTATATTTAGCGATGATCAATATCCAATCCGTTGCCGCATTGTAATAATCACTACTTTCAGAAATGTGAAGATTCGATAGCGATTGCTATTTGTGTAAAAGCATATACAGGAGATTTTCTTCCATACAACACGCAATTGCGAAGCAGTAACCCATAAAGTCCTCCCAGAAGGCACTGCCCTTCCCCTTCACTGTTCGGTGGGTTGTTTGTGGATATATAAGTGGTAACCTGATACTCACCAATGTTCTCCAACAAAAAATAGTCTATATTTTTTGCAAAAAATTTATATATTCCATTAGATATCTAAAGATAGAATACTCAGAACTGTTAAAATGTGTTGAAAATAGAATTAAAAAGAGTTACTACAAAACTATTTATGTTTCCATCTCAAACTGAATTAAATCATCTAAACAATTTTATTTGTTTCATATTTATTTATTTGATATTTTATGAAAAATTGCAAATATTAAATATAAAAATATAATAAATTTATATAAATTTGATGTTCAACAACAAAGAAATAATCTATATCATTTGCACAAATCTATATATTTTTATGTATCTAAATATAGAATATTGAGGACTGTAAAAGGTGTTGGAAAATAAAATTAAAAATAATTACTACAAATATTTTTTTGTTTCCATCTGAAAATGAATTAAAACGTCTAATGAATTTTATTTGTTCCTTATTTCTTTTTTTCATATTTTATGAAAAATTACCAATACTGAACATATTTTAAATTGACATTTGATGTTCAACAACAAAAATATTCGATATTATTTGCACAAATGATAGAATACTCAGAACTATAAAACGTATTGAAAATGGATTTAAAAAGAATTACTACAAAATTTTTTTTACATTTCCATCTCAAACTGAATTAAATCGTCTATACAGTTCTATTTGTTTCATATTTATTCCTTTCTTAGTTTATGATACATTGCAAATATCGAACAACAAATTTTAAACTGAAATGTGAAACAATAACTAAAACGGGTATAAAAATGTCAGACCATATTGATAGCTTCCAAACATCAAAAACTTAACAATTGCTTCCTTTATAACATGCTTTTCTCTTTTCATGAAATTCATGTCTTTCTTAAAGTCCTCAGGTAAAAAAAAAAAATTATATTCGAAAAATACAAGTAATTTCTATGTCCATTACCTAAGAAAAATTAAACGAACCTTTTACTATACTTCTCTAAGGCCCCTTACAGAAGGTCATATCAACTGTTTGCTTGGAGTAAATAAAAAAGAAAGACAAACAAGAGAGAGAGAGTAGAGGATCTTTGTGTCCTGTGGGATCAAAAATGGCAATTGCCTGTAATCCCATTCGTTAGCGAGGCCCGTTGTTGAGCAACAGTCATCCTAACGAATTTCCGCGGTCGGAAGCAGTGAATGCGAGCAGTCATTTGGAGGTCTTCTGAATTAGGGATATCACTATCAAGTAGATCGTTAGAGTGGACCAGAGGACATTCAGCGGGATGGCTTTGCTTGCCAAATGTGGAAGTGAAAAGCGTGGTCGAGCTATGGTTTGGCGTAATGGTGGGGCAGATATAGAAATCTAGTGCCACATTCTTATGCAGGGTTGTGATTTAGTATGGAAAGGAATGGAATGAATATTCCTTTGGAATAAGGAAGATAGTTTAAAATTGAAATTCATTATTTCAATTTGTTCACTGCTTCATTACTTTTTTTTTTTTTTTTTTTAATTTGAATGTAAGTAAAAAATTAACGTTTTCTATGTTCACGTTATTCTGATATTAAGTTTATAAAAAAAAATTATAGTTTACAGAAAAATATTTTTGCAGTTGCAGTTGTAGAAAATATTTTTATAATGAATTTCAACTATAGGAAAAATAATTCAGATAAATGATGAAAAAGATGCTGAAAATATGTAAGATAATTTCAGTTTATTGTTATTTAATATATATATCAAGGCAAGTGGAAAAAAGTAATATAAATTAATTGAAAATAAGCTTTCACAAGCCCAGGTTAGTTAGTGTGTTATTAGTGTTAACTTCGTGCAATGCTTATGTTACCTTTTGCTTTGTTATTAGAGCTCACATAAGCACTTTAAACATGCCAATCTATACAGTTAAGAAGCTTCACATAGGAAAACATGGATATAATTTTGTCCAGTCAAAGAGATATTACCGAAAACACGGATATTATATCGAATTTATGAATATCTTATACATATTTGATCAAAGTTAACAGATTCCAATTTCTCTCCAACGCAACCATGTCTACCACCGTTTTGTAAGCTAATCCTGGACATACGCGGGAAAAAACTAGATCCCTATTTTTCTGATTTTTAGTAAATTGCATATATATTGCTTGTAAATTGCATGTAAATTGAATATATATTGCATGTAAATTGCATACATACTTCATGTAAATTGCATATATGTTGCATACGGGATGGCGTTGGTTGCCAAATGTTGAAGTGCAAGGCTTGGTCCAGCTATATAGTTTGATGAAATTGTTGGCAAACATTGAAACTTGCTACCATATTCTTATGCAGTTGCAATTCCGCAGGAAAAGGAATGGAATTAATATTTTTCGGAATCATGAAGATATTTTAAATTTGAATTGGCAATTTGTTTTATTGTTAGATTTGTATTTAAATAAAAAAAATCATGTTTTTTATGTGGATGTTTTTCTGATATTAAATTAGAGTTTATAGAATGTATATATTTATAATTATATATTTTGTAATCGTAGTAGAAATAATTCATATAAATGATGAAATGATACAGAAAAAACATTAGATAATTTCTGTTTATCGTTATTCATTATAAACTCATGTTTGTGAAAATTGCAACACTATTAAGGAATCGTCATAATTAAATGAAATTTAATACACAGTTGAGTGGTAGTGGTACAAATAAATGATAAAATGTTCAAAACAAACAAACAATAACAAGAGATCGGAATCAGTATTTTGGTTAGCCACCACGCGCCGCAATAAGTGCTGCTACACGACGTGACATGGAGTCAAACAAATTTTGAATGTCGGCCTGAGGAAGAGCATTCCATATTGTTTGTATGCGCACCCAAAGTTCGTCTGCAGAAGCAACAGGACGAGGATCACGATCGAGACGCCGACCAACGAAATCCCACACATGTTCAATCGGCGACATATCCGGGGAATACGCAGGCCAAGGAAGAAGCTGTATCTGCCGCGTTGCAAAGAAGGATTGAACAGTCCTAGCGATATGGGGGCGGGCATTGTCCTGTTGAAATACAGCGCCTGGCAAGCTTTGAAGGAAGGGAACAGCTTGGGGCTGTAGAACTTCACTGATGTACCGGTTGCTATTCAGATTGCCCACATTTCTTAGCAATTGAGATCGTCCATGATATGCTATGGCACCCCAGACCATAACTCCGGGTGTTCGTCCACTGTGGTGTTCGATAATGTACTCCGGAAGGTGGCGTTCACCGGCATAGCGTCTGACACGAATGCGGCCATCGTGGTACCACAAATTAAAGCGGGATTCGTCAGAAACACGACATGCTGCCAATGAGCACGCCAGTCTCTATGCTGAGCGGCCAATTGTAGCCGCA
The DNA here is from genome assembly GCA_021605075.1 of Caerostris darwini. Taxonomy (NCBI): domain Eukaryota; kingdom Metazoa; phylum Arthropoda; class Arachnida; order Araneae; family Araneidae; genus Caerostris; species Caerostris darwini. Next base: position 111,590 of record BPLQ01006773.1, read on the forward strand.
GGTGGCGATGTTTTAGCTTGAGAGGGATCCTGTATAAAGGAGTCCTTCCGCGCAGTCCACGCTGCAGCAGACGTTTACGAATTGATGAAGCACACAATGAAACACCTGTAGCTATTGACTTTTCTGCAGGAAGCTGTACGGTCCGTCAGCGCCATGCGGACCAGGTGTCTATCATCGCGAGCTGACGTCACATTTCGGAGTCCACTCCCGGATTTCCAAGTTGTCCGACACTCGTCCGCTCACTGGTTTCAAAGACGCATCACTATGCTGCTGTTACGCTGCACACGAGCGGCTACTGCACGATAAGACAATCCAGCTTCACGAAGGCCGATGATTCTCCCCCGTTCAAACTCTGTAAGTTGTTAAAATCTCGCTCTCTTTCGTCGAAGAGGGATAAGTAACGATTGAGCTAATGTTTACCAGTAGCAGATAACCACCGATAATCATACACGACTCGCTATAGCCGTCTATTTATTCGGATCCATCCGCCGTTCAGAGGGCGCTGCTCAGCATACGCATGCGCTATGGATTTGAAATTCTAATCATTTGCATATCATGCGCTAATGTGCATTTCCTGAAATGTCAGCTTACTCGCGTAAGTCCATCATGGTGTTGCAATTTTCACAAACATGAGTTTATTTCAAAGAAAGTTGAAAAAAAATTAAAATATGCTTCCACGACCCCAGGTAGTTTAATGCCCTATTCGTAAAATGAATATATTATATTTTTCTTTGTTATTAAAGCTTCCATTAGCAGTTAAGCCTGCCATATCTATAGAGTTAAGAATTTTCAATTAGGAAGACAGGAATACAGGCATGTCTAGTGAAAGACGTACTACCCAATACACGGATATTATTTATGAATATCTTTTACTGACTTGATTAAAGATAACAGATTTCAAGTTCCCTCCGATCCAACTTTATCTATCATCGCTTTGCAAGCTGATTTTGAATTTATGCATGAAGAGAACAGTAAATTACTAATCTGATTTTTAGTAAATTACCTATGTATTGCTTGTTAATTGTATATATATTGCATGCAAATTACATATATGTTACATGCTGGAGAGCTTTTTTTGCCAATTGGGGAATAGAAAAGCGGGGTTAAGCTACATAGTTTGGTGTAATGGTGGACATACATAGAAATCTAATACCCTATGCCGCAGAGTTGTGATATAGTGTGAAAAAGAATGAAATGAATATTTCTTTAAAATAATGAATAAATTTTTAATTTAAAATAGTGATTCGTTTTTTTATTAAATTTAAATTTGGATAAAAAATTTATATTTTATATGTAGACGTTTTTCTGTTATTAAATTTGAGTTTACAGAAAATAATTTTTTTTCGTAATGAATGTGATTTGTAGCAAAAATAATTCAGATAAATGATGAAAAGATGAAGAAAAAAATGTTAGATATTTTTTGTATACAGTTATTCATTATAAAATTTTAAGACAAATTTGAAAAATAATTAAAACTACATAACAACCAATGCGAATGATACTTATTATGTACAAAATAAATTAAATTGATATGAAGCCATCATACAGTGATATTGTTGAAGCTTTTTAATGAATTCATAACGCTCTAATACAACCTATATCAATCCAACACATTGAAATATCATCTTAAGAGCATAAAATAGTAAAATTCGTTATTCTTTATCAGATATTCTTTATTTTATTATTCATATAATATTATACTTTTTGTTTGCTAATTTTTTTTGTTTTGTTTTGAATGCTCTGCAATCGTTTAACGATTTTCATTGATATACAGTCTGGTTTGTTACTTCTCAGCTCGTTAAGAGACATATTTTTTTAAGTAATTAATCTTGAAATATAACAATCCTTTTATACAAACAACATACTAATATATCAAATATAGTCCCATTTAGAAATCATTTAAAATACAACAGCTAATTTTTTTATGCTAACGTTGAAATGAAATGTATTAGATAATGTTTATTTATCGTACAACGTATATGTCAGGTACAATTATTTTTAAATATAACAAATTTTAAAACAAAAATGCATTGCTTTTTTTTTAAAATACAAAGATTTTTCAGAATTAAGTGAGACATAAAATATATAAAACTTGTACAATTGATATATAAAGACTTATTTCTTATCAAGCTTTTAAAGAGTTTATGATGCCATTAAAAAACACTTTTTTTTTCGTTCACCCCTCATCTTTTTTCTGACCTTCTTTGGAAGACATTCGAAGAACTGAAATTCATTCTTTTTAGCAATATAAATCATGTCTTTTAGTTCTTAAGTGGATTATGTTTCGTGCGATAAAATAAAAATAAAAATATTGAATACTTTACTTATGGAAAGTTCAGGGGAAAAAAAACGACTTAAGAATGCTTTTCTTAATATAGTGGAGGATTTGTATTGTTGATGAAAAAAATATTTTCTTAAACCTATTGCATCAGTAAGTTCAGCAAAGAATTTTTATTGATTATTTTGTGTTATGAAATTTGCTTTATTAATCCGAACTTCAAAATAATTCACTGTCTCATATTTAGTTAGTGATATTTAGAAAAAAAGATGAATAATTGTGGTTAATAAGAACTTTACTTCCATGTATATTGAATTATGCATAAATGTGAATGTGAAAATGTGATAAATGTGAATATGAATATATAATGTAATGTGCAACGTGATTGTGGATGAGTAAAGATGAATGTGAATATGTAATGCAATGTGCAATGGGAAAGTGATTGTGTATATGCTAGTGTTAATGTAATAATGGGCAATATGAATATGAATAGGTAATATAATTTGTAATGTGTATATGTAATATCATGTGCAATGTGAATGTGAATGTGTAAATGGGAATATGAAGGTGAATATGTAATGTAACGTGCAATGTGAATGTGAATGTGTAAATGGGAATATGAATGTGAATATGTAATGTAATGTGCAATGGGAATGTGATTGTGTATATGCTAGCGTTAATGTAATAATGGGCAATATGAATATGAATAGGTAATATAATTTGTAATGTGTATATGTAATGTCATGTGCAATGTGAATGTGATTATGTAAATATTAATATGAATGTGAATGTGATTATGTTGTTTTTGTTGTTTCTTATCCCACTTGGCTGGCCAAGCCCACGAGCCCATACGTGCTCATGATTGAAGGGGAAGGAAGCAGCTTCTGTTGTGATGGAGCACCCCGTAGGTAGAAGCCTGACTTTTGCTCCGCGACGCTCTTACAGTCATATGAGACCGGGACCTACGGCTTAAAGTGGATTCCGAACCACTACAAACACCCATGACACCGCCGGGATTCGAACCCGAAACCTGTGGCACCGAGCGGCAGAGTGCTAGACACTCGGCCATTCAGGTCCCAAATTTGTGAAGGCCAACGGCACGCGGTGTTCCCAGGTGGTCACCCACCCAAGTACTGACCGCGCCCAATGATGCTTGACTTCGGTGATCTAACGAGAACCGGTATATTCAGCATGGTGTGGCCGTTGGCATGTGATTATGTAAATATTAATATGAATGTAAATATGTAATGCAAGGTGCAATATGAATGTGAATGGGAATATGTAATGTAGTATGCAATGTGAGAGCAAATGTGTAAATGTGAATGTGGACATGTATAAAATTGATATAACTTATATGCTTACTGTTTTTCATTTCTTTGTTTAGGATTTTAATTTGAGATTTATCATGAAAAGTTAAATATTAAAAAAATAAGTAAAATATAGTTTCATAGTAGAAACCGTTTAAATAAAATCACACAATGAAGAAACTCTATCTCTGATTTAAGTTTTTAGAAAATTCAATAAATAAAATTTGTATATACTTAAATTCACAAAAATATATTAATTAACAAAATTGTTTGTTTATTGTGCATACATTGTTTTATTTACAATAATACAATATTTTTGTTGCCTTAAACACATTAAATGCTGAAAAAAAGCCTTGTAACCTTTATCACACTTTTACCTTTTTCCCCTCTAGATTGTAACAGTATTTTTATACTACTTAAAATGATATCAATACATAAAATAGCATATGCAAAAAAGATGAGATGTTATTTGTAACCAAAGATATATGTACTAATATAATATAAATGTTTATTTAATTTAGGCAGTTGTTCATGCTTTTTTTAAAAGAGTAACTCTTACATAAACACCATAATTCAGAATACACTAAGAGAGGCAAACAAATTGAAGACATTTAATAATATTTTGAGATTCAAGAAAAATAAAGGTAATCAAATAAGTAATTAAACCAATTTAAAATTAAAGAAACTTATTTACAAGCTAAAACTTGCGAAACATTTTTTAATTCCCTATTTACCACTCATAAATAATTTAATTTTAATGCTATTTATAATATAAACTCTATTTTAATTTAAATTATATCATTTTTAAACCTTAAGATACGGAAACAAAATTAGATTATTAATTACAAACAAATGAGCATCATTATTGCGTCATTAATAAAATATCCATTTTCGCATAAAAAAAAGTAATGAATTAATAGATTATTAAAATATTCAATAAATATATTTCATTATTTAAATATTCGAATCAATATTTGATTCCTCATACTAACTATGTAAGAAAATGTAATTTTAAATTTCAATCCATTCAATACAAAAAGAATGATACAAACTAATAAACATTCGATTGCGCAGATTGATAAATCGTTAATGGGTAATCTTTGGACAAAGGGATTGAATAAGTTAACATTATTTCTCAACTGTGCGTTCTCTAAATCGAATAAAGTTTTCTGCGAATAGAACTTTCGAAATCTAGAACAATCCAATACAAGCCAGGAGTCACACTGCGACACAAAAGGGTTAGGAAACAAAGAAATGGCGCACCGTTTCACTACACCACCCGGAAGACGCGGCTTGACTGATTTTCCTGTCATAACCAGCCACAGCAATAAATACTCGCAGATGATAGCTTCCGCAACCGAATCGCCAAATTAAATGAATGATCGAATGACATTAAGGAACTTATCCGCAAGGAAAGATACGTTGAAAGAAAGGGAAGAATGGACAAAAAAATAAAGTACAGAAAAGGTCTCCCAGAAAGAATCAACGACAAAAATAAAACCCATAAACAATTCTCTTTGTTTACTTTGTCCAAGGGCTAGATCTTTATTTTTTTTGTTGAATTTAGAAATCGTAAATCAAAAAAAAAATTGGTAAAATAGTTTAAACGTAACGATTTATGGTGCGCGTTTTCCTTGTGAATTTGAAGTCTCTTTTTTCCATCTTTCTGACCTGTGTTCATGGAAATATGAATTGTTTTCGGAATCTTCTTCACTCCGTGGGCGGGAATTATTGAGAGAGAGATATTTCACAGATATAAATGGTTTAGTAATGTTTTTGACGAGCGGATTCAATTGACGCGTGAGGAAACATCTTTCACGAGTTTGGTCATTTATCTTTATTCATTCGGCTAAAATGTAAAAAACAGAGAATAATTTTAAATTTATATTTCGTGGATGTTTTTGTTTAGGCTGAGTTATATAAATATCTATGTTGTAAACATGATAAACCCCTTTTTTAAAGCAAAACAAAAAGCTTTTTGGTAAACATCAAAGAAAAAAATTTCACATTATTTTTTCAATGAAGAATTTTTACGAAGAATTATACGAAAAATTTTTTTTATCTAACAAAAAATTAATTATTTAAAAAAAGTCATGACTTTCTTCCTGTCCATGCAATTGTATATATATATATATATGCTTATGATTACCTATGATAACCATTTATGAATAATTTAATATTTACTCTAATTATACCCTTTTTACAAATTAATTAACAAAAAAATTATAAATGATTCGACGAAGTAAATAAATCTTAAAATTTCAGATTGAGCTCAAAATGTAGAAATGAACATTATTAGCTCGTCATTACTAAAATATCACTTTTTGCATAAAAAACAGTGATATTTTTGTAGAATCCTAAAGAAGACAGCACCGATATAGATTTATAACTATCTTTTATATGAAATCATGTAAGAATATTAAAATATTTATGAAGTACACAATTAAATTTCTTAAATAAGCTATCTTAATAATGAAACCTAGCATGCAAGAATTTATAAAGATATTCTTAAAACATTTATAATGAACATTTGATTCCTCAAACTAAGCCTATAGGAAAATATAATTTTAAATTCAGTCTTTTCCATGATACAAACTAATAAACATTCGATTACAAAGATTGATAAATCATTAATGTTTAATCTTTGGACAAAGGGCTTGACTAAGTTAGCATTATTTCATTACTGTGCGTTCTCTCTAAATCGAACTAAGTTTTCTGCGAGTAGAACTTTCGAAATCCAGAACAATCCAATACAAGGGGGAGTCATTTATTAATCATAAGTTATCATTTATAAATAATTTAATTTTTTCTCAAACTCTATCCTTTTTTAAGCCATAATTAACAAAAATATTACAAAGGATTCCATGAAGTAAATAAATCTATAAAATTTCAAAGTTAGCTGACAATGTAGAAATGAGTATTATTAAATCGTCAATTAAAAATGGCAAAAACACCATTTTTGTACACCACCCGGAAATGCGGCTTGACTGATTTTTTAGTTAAAACCAATCATGTAAGCAATAAATAATCGCAGATGGTAGCTCCTGCGACCGAATCGCCAAATTAAATGAATGATCGAATAGTATACATGAATTATCCGCAAGGAAATATACGTTGAAAAATAATTGGAAAAAAAAAAGGAACAAGTTGAAAGAAAGGGAAGAATTAACAAAAATAAATAGATAAAGTACAAAAAGGTCTCCCAGAAAGAAACAACGACAAAAATAAAACCAATAAACAATTTTCTTTGTTTACTTTGTTCACGGGCTACATGTTTAGTTTTTTACTGAATTTAGAAATCGTAAATCAAAAAATTTGGTGAGACAGTTTAAACGTAAGGTTTTATGGTGCGCGTATTCCTTGTGAATTTGAAGTCTCCTTTTTCAATCTTTCTGACCTGTGTTTATGGGAATATGAATTGTTTTCGGAATCTTCTTCATTCCGTGGGCGGGAATTATTGAGAGAGAGATATTTCACAGATATAAATGGTTTAGTAATGTTTTTGACGAGCGGATTCAAATGACGCGAGAGGGAACTTTTTTCACGAGTTTGGTCATTTATCTTTATTCATTCGACGGAAATATGAAATACAGAGAATGTTTTTAAATTTATATTCTGTGGATACTTTTGTTTAGGCTGAGATATAGAAATATCTAGGATGAAAACATGTTACAGCCCCTTTTTAAAAAACAAAACAAAAAATGTTTTGATAAAGTATCAAAGAAAAACATTTCACATTATCTTTCTCCAACGAAATTTTTATGCAAGTTATTTTTTATCTTAAGAAAAATGAATTATTTGAAGAAATCCTGATTTTCTTCCAGACCATGAATATATGTAGGCCTTATAAATAAATACACTAACCACTTACAAATAATGTAATTTTTTCTCAAATTGTATCCTTTTCAAACCATAATTAACAAAAATATTACAAGTGATTCGATGAAGTAAATAATCCTGCAGAATTTCAAAATCTGCTGACAATGCAGAAAGGAGCATTATTAACACGCTATTATTAAAATATCACTTTTTGCAATAAAAACAGCGATATTCGGTAGAGACCTAAAGAGGAGAACAACGATATAGATTTATAACTATGCTTTATATATAATCATGTAAGAATATTAATTAAAAAAGATCTACAATTAAATTTCTTAATGAAGCAATATTAATAATGAAACGCAGTATACCTGAATTAATAGAGCTTTTACGAAGACATTTTTATTCTTTATACATTCATAATCTGCATTTGATTCATCATACAAAGTGTGTAGGAAAATATAATTTTAAATGTTATTCCTTTCAATGCACAAGGAATGATACAAGCTAATAAACATTCGATTGCGCAGACTGATAAATCGTTAATGTGTAATCATTGGATAAAAAACTTGAATAGGCTAGCGTTACTCCTTAACTGTGAGCTCTCTCTAAATCGAACAAGGTTTTCTGCGAATAGAACTTTTCGAAATCTAGAACAATCCAGAACAAGCCATGAGTCACAGTGCGACACAAAAGGGTTAGAAAACAAAGAAATGGCGCACTGTTTCACTACACCACCCGGAAGATGCCGCTTGACAGATTTTCCTGTCACAACCAGCCACAGCAATAAATAGTCGCAGGTGATAGCTTCTGCAACCGAATCGCCAAATTAAATGAATGATCGAATGACATTAAGGAACTTATCCGCAAAGAAAGATAAGTTGAAAGAAATGGAAGAATTCACCAATAATATAAAGTACAAAGAGGTCTCCCAGAAAGAAACAACGACAAAAATAAATCCCATATACAATCTTTTTGTTTACTTTATTCACGGGGTTTCACGTTTATTTTTGTACTGAATTTAGAAATCGTAAATAAATAATAAAAAAAAAAACTGGGGAAATAGTTTAAACGTAAGGTTTTATGGTGCGCTTTTTCCTTGTGAATTTGACGTCTCCTTTTTCCGTCTTTCTGACCTGTGTTTATGAAAATATGAATTGTTTTCGGAATCTTCTTCATTGCGTGGGCGGAAATTATTGAGGGAGAGATATTTCACAGATATGAATGGTTTAGTAATGTTTTTGACGAGCGGATTCAAATGACGCGTGAGGGAACATCTTTCACGAGTTTGGTCATTTATCTTCATTCATTCGGCAGAAATATAGTATAAAATAAAGCGAATAATTTTAAATTTATATTCTGTGGATGTTTTTGTTTAGACTGAAATATAGAAATATCTAGGATGAAAACAAGGTCCAGCTCCTTTTTTTAAACAAAACGAAATTTTTTTGATGTATAAAAATCAAAGAAAAACATTTCTTATTATTTGTCTTAAATGAATTTGTTATGCAAGCTATTTTTTATCTGACGAAAAAGTAATTATTTGTAGAAAATCATGACATGCAGTCCATGAATATATATGTATATATACTTATAAATAAATATACTAGCCAATTATAAATCATTTATTTTTTTCTCGAATTATATCCTTTTTAAACCATCATTAACAAAAAAAATTACAAATGATTCGATGAAGTAAATAAATCTATAAAATTTCAAAGGGGGCTGACAATGTTGAAATAAGCATTATTAACTCGCCATTATTCAAATATCCTTTTTTGCTTCAAAAACAGTGAAATTTTCGTAGAAAATAAAGAATCAAACCACGCTTTAGATATACATATACGCTTTATATATAATCATGTAAGAATATTAAAATATTTATGAAGTCTACAATTAAATTTTTAAATAGCAATCTTAATAATTAAACGTAATATAAATGAATTAATAGAGTAGAAAAGCTTTTATAAAGACATTTTTATTCTTTAAAAATTCATAATCTACATTTGATTTCTTATACTAATTATATAAAAAAATATAATTTTAAATTTAAGTCCTTTCAATACACAAAAAATGATACAAACTAACAAGCATTTGATTGTGCAGACTGATAAATCGTTAATGCGTAATCTTTGGACAAAGGGCTTGAATAAGTTAGCATTATTCCTTAACTGTACGTGCTCAAAATCAAACAAAGTTTTCTGCGAATAGAACTTTCGAAATCTAGAACAATCCAATACAAGCCAGGAGTCACACTGCGACACAAAAGGGTTAGGAAACAAAGAAATGGCTCACCATTTCCACTACACCACCCGGAAGACGCGGCTTGACTGATTTTCCTGTCATAACCAGCCACAGCAATAAATACTCGCAGATGATAGCTCCTGCGACCGAATCGCCAAATTAAATGAATGATCGAATGACATTAAGGAACTTATCCGCAAGGAAAGATACGTTGAAAGAAAGGGAAGAATGGACAAAAAAAAAAAAGTACAAAAAGGTCTCCCAGAAAGAAACAACGACGAAAAATAAAAGCCATAAACAATTTTCTTTGTTTACTTTGTTCACGGGCTACATGTTTTTTTTTTTACTGAATTTAGAAATCGTAAATCAAAAAAATTGGTGAAATAGTTTAAACGTAAGGTTTTATGGTGCGCGTTTTCCTTGTGAATTTGAAGTCTCCTTTTTCAATCTTTCTGACCTGTGTTTATGGGAATATGAATTGTTTTCGGAATCTTCTTCATTCCGTGGGCGGGAATTATTGAGAGAGAGATATTTCACAGATATGAATGGTTTAGTAATGTTTTTGACGAGCGGATTCAAATGACGCGTGAGGAACATCTTTCACGAGTTTGGTCGTTTATCTTTATTCATTCGGTTGAAATATAAAATAAAGACAAATAATTTTAAATTTATATTCTGTGGATGTTTTGTTTAGGCTGAGATATAGAAATATCTAGGATGCAAACATGGATCAGTCAATTTTTTAAAACAAAACCAAAAAACTTGAAAGAAAAACATTTCACTTTTTATTTCTTGTTTAAACGAAATTTTTATGTGAGTCACTTTTTATATGACGAAAAAATAATTATTTGAAGAAATCTATAACTTTCTTTCAAACCATGCAAAAACACATGTACCATATTAAAAGTAAAGTATGTAATATTTTTATATATTATAGATATATTTTTTTTTAATACAGTACATGATATTTAATTTTTCTCTAAAAATAAATAAAGGAAATTTTTTTTGGTGTTTAAATATTATATAAGTTTATGTGGTTAATACACTGTACTATTATTTTGATAATTAATTTCGTATCCCTATTTTAACTACTTTTTAATGTATTGCAGATGATTTTAAATAATAACGATAAGATTTTTATTGTAATTTTAGACAGTTTGCATCTATTTAAAATTAGTTTGAAACAGTTCATAATCAATAAAATATGTTCTGAAATGTTTACGAAATAAAGAGAAAATGCTGAAATTTTGTATAAGGATTGCAGTCGATAATTTACGTTATTCTAAATTTCACAAATATAGGTAAAATATTTTTCAAAAATACTTATACCAAATGAGGACACTAAAATTTGATTATTATGTGAAAATAGGATCAGAAATAACTGATATCTTTTTAGGGCAGGAGCATATTCTACGAACCTTTGGGCTGTCTTTGTTTTATAATATGTGCTTGTAATTTGAAATACTCAAATAAATCATTTTTACTGGTTGCGCAACGTGGTTTCAAGATATGTGTCTATTCTATTTTTGAGGTTTGATTTGCAGGATGCTACAATGCTCAGTTTGGACGGTTTAACACAAATGTATATGGGTAATCCCCAAGAAATGACTTAGGTAACATATCCCCCCTGGATTCTTACGCATTTAATTGTATATCCTGAGTATTAATTCCTGTAAAATTTCTATAGTTTCTTTTAAATATAGTTTATTTATATATTTATTTTAATTATAGTTTCTTTAAAATTTTTTTAAAAAACTTTTATTAGTTTTTAATTTTTGTTCCATTCCTATTATTTATACTTGTTTTGTTTTTTTTAAATTTAAAATCCATTTTTATTTCTTTAAACATAGATGTTTTCTCCTTAAAATTTATTTTTCCTTCACTATTAATATGGTTATAATATATTTTAGGTATGTATGAAATATTTTCAGGAAAACAAAGTATGGATGTAAGTATTAAAGTATGGAATAAGTATGGATGTAAGTGTATTAAATGAAAAGAACAATCTTGAAAAAATTAAGGCCTAAAGCAGAATTTTTTATCACATATATATCAATTTCATGAAATTTATTATATTTGATATTAACAAATTAAAAATATTACTAGCATAAAAACCATAAATAAAATAAAAGAATCTAGTAGCGATTCAGAGCGGAATTAATTAACATACAATAACAATTCTTTCTTTCATTTTTTTCTTAAATGATTTTATAAAAATAATCTTCGTTTTTTTTTACTTAAGTAGTTTAACTTAAAAACAACCCTTTTTTGTCTGCTTGTAAGTTTTATTATGAATGGATATAATAAATGAAAATTATTTTTTTGAACTCCAAATAGATATTTTTTTTTTAATTTTTAATTAATAATCTTTCAAAACTTTTCTCTTAAAAGAAATTCAACTAAATAAATTTTACACAAGATTATTTATGATATTATCTTAATCATCTTTGTTGAAATTCATATCTTCTGGGATTAATTTTAACTCCCAGATAATACCAAATTAATTGAAAATTGAAAATCCTGGATTTTGAGAGATTTTTATTTACGATTTAGGGAGGTATTTTAAGGAGCTAATCCATAACTGTCGGATTTATTCCTCAATATAGCAAAACTTAGCTTCATCTCGATCTCTAAAGTACCAATATTAAAAATGTATTTTTTTTTATAATTGGTATTTGATTATTTAAATAATTCTATTATAAATACCATTTAAAGATTTTTGAGTTTCATCATTCTATAAATTTGCAATTTTTATGTTTATTTATAATTATTATATCCGAAAAAAAATCTATAGTAACAATTTATAATATTTGTAATTATTTTCCGGAAATAATATAAACACATGAATAAATGATGCATATAATTTCTTAATAATTTTATTTTGATTTGAAACTGTTACTTATTTTTAAAAATCTGCAAAATTATTAAAAACTAAAATAAGAAGTAAACTTGATAAAAGTATTCGTTTATTAAGGGAATTCAAGATGTTTATATGAAAAAAATTAAATATATGCTGTAATATATATATATTAGTAATTAAATTATTTTTCTGTTTATCTGAATTTACACTTACAAAAAATTAAAGAAAACCGAAATATTTCTGAGATTCCAGAACTTATAAAAATATACAATTAGTTTACTTGAAATAAAATTTTCATTTTTTTAAACAATTCGCAGAACCATTAAAGATTATAATACTAAGCAAGTCTGGCACGAAGTTTTAAATTCAAGATATATTTTTTATCAGTAATTTAAATTACATACACATGAAAATAAATGCAACATAGATAATACATAACGGTACAGTAACTAAATTGATTATGTATAAAATTGAAAGTAGCACTTAGTTAACCATTCATTTATTTGTTGATCAATATGCCATGAATTGAACAATTAAACTTTATTTTTGGTATTAATGAAGCTTGGAATGTAAATATTTTAGCAAACTCCTCAAATTTCGAATAAACAGAACTAAATAACTTTAAGATTTTTGAAAAACATTTTGCACGCTATAAAGTTTAGTTTATATTCAGGATAAATTTCATCTGAAAATTGAATAAAAAATACAACGTAAATACAGTATGATATACATTAAATGAATAATTATGCATTTGAATAATTCTTCATTCATTTGTTGAATATATTGATATCAATCGAACTAATAAGATTTGTTTTTGAAATTAATGGAGGAAGGAATTTAAATTCATTTCGAAATATTTGGGCAAATTCCTCAGATATCAGTGATTTAAATTATATACACAAAGAAATAAATACACATGGAAAATACAACATAGATACAGTATAATATACATTAGTAATTAAATTTATGTATGGTACTGAAAATCGAATTAATCAAATAATTATTCAACTATTTGTTGATTAATTTGTTCAATATTTAATCATAGTTGAATAATTCCTTTAATAATTGATATTATTCGGACCGAGCAAGAAAAAAATATAAATAGAATAAAATAATTTTTTGCTTGATTTCTAGTTCAGTTAAAAACTTTAAAACTATTTAAGATTAAAATATTGTATTATGTATTATGCCCAATTTGGCACAATTTTTTTAGTTTATTGACTAAATTCAAGAATATTTTTATTTCAATAATTTTAAATCTATACACATGCTGTAAATAAATACAACGTGCATTTATAATTAAATTAATCATGAGTGAAATTGAAACAACACTTAATTATGAATTCAGTTATTTGTTGAGCAATAGGATATCAATCGGAACAAATAAACTTTGTTTTCGAAATTAATGGAGGGGAGAATGCGAATTCATTTCGAAATACTCGAGCAAATTCCTCAGCTTCCAAGTGAAAATGCTTTGCAATAAATTCGAGATGTTGAGAATGCTGAATAGATGATAAGAGGCGCTGAAGAACTCCTCATTCCGCTGCAACGGAAATGGGGCTAAATAGCGGTGAAATAGATTTTCATCTTAAATTCGCTTGAAAAATTAGTCCGGCTTATAGAGCCATTATAAAATTCTTAAGGATCTAAAATTCGTAGAATTCCAGAAATGATTACAATATGATTGTTGATAAATGTATATTTAAAAATTTAATTATTGTGATTTATTAAAAATGTGAGTTTAAAATAAAATATATTTTAGTTAAGAATACATATTAAAAATAACGTATAACATACACATTTGTAGTATAATATGATCATGACTTGTTTATTATAAAATATGCTCATATCTGATTTATTATATATATAATTTTACAATTAATTTCATAAAGCTTAAGTTACCAGGTCTGTAAATATGAAACCAGAATTGTCCATAGTTGGCCTGCACAATGTTCAGAATATTAGTTTGATATCGTTACAACTAACATTCAGTGAGGAATCGTACTTAAAAACTGTGTTCATAATAGGCTAATGAAACAGGTCATTCAAAAGAATAGTTTTTGGATTAGCTAACGCAGCTGTAGAGTTTCAGAGGCTAATGCTCCATGTCTTAGGATCACTACTGAACACGAAAGTGTCGTGTTAAATGTAAGATATATTGATATCAGCCAAAAATTGGTACGATATTATGCAAAGACTGAGAAAAACAATTTCTAAGAAAAGTTAACTTGACACTCAAATTATCCAAACGTGAGTTTGGGAAGAAGGAAGTTGACTTTTTAAGTAGATATTTTTTTAACTAGATTGCATTGCTAGCATTAAATACAATACCAGGATGGTTTCTAGCAAAACATATTGAAAGTAAAAGTAAATTATGTCATAAAAAGAAACAAAAAAAAATCATAACGTTTTGCTATTGCTATTAAGGAATAAATATCATTTAAAAAGTAAAAAAAAAAAAAAAAAAAAAACATTTCTTAAAAGATGTAAACAATAAAATGGATACTATACATGTAAAATCTCATTTAGAGCATCTCTATATTAATATATTCCTAAAGTTTCTAAACGAAATATATATTTAAAAAAATAAGAAAGACAATCATTTTTTAATATTTTTATATCCAACGATACCGATGATTATTATTTATTTAAAATCATAATGATAGTTACAGCTATATTAAACTGGCTTTTTATACGTCGTAATACTTAACTGCAGTCAGTAGATTGATTTAGTGTCGCCATGGCAACATGAAATTTCTTCTTCTGAGTTCCCAATGGGTTTCACCAATATATAAATTGAGCAATGAAATCCTTTGCTTCTTTTTATTATTTTCTCAACTTTGTTTGATTAGACCCGAATCCAATAGCGTCTTCAATATCGAGCTCTAAAATTACTTGCGTCTTGATTCTTCTATCTACAAAGGGATACAGTTTAAAGTATCTTTTAAAGGGAGAAATTTGATGAAAGAGAATCGATTATGAGCTAAAACTGGTAAATACATATAAAAAAGTGCTGTAAATTAATATTATTTAATATACTTTCTTTTAATTTAATTGCGATGGTTATTTGAAATCAATTAAAATTACAAATTATTTCAATGCTAAAATAATGGCTCCTTTGTTCGCAACAGTTAAGGAGGGTTCAGATTCCAACACAATGCTGCATACACTATTATCTCAGAAATGAGGAGCCTTTTTTGGAGATAGTGGCAGTACGTTCATCTAGAATTAAGTCTTCTAGAGTTAAAGAGGTCTCAGATTCCAATATAATTTTGCAGTCACTGTTCTCAGAAGCGAGTAGACCTTTTGGAGATGGTGCTAGTGTGTTCGTCTCTTACCAACAGTAGGAGTTATATAATTGTAGGTTTGGTTTGGTTTATCACTCTACGTTCATTTTGGACACACTTTAGGCTAAATAGAATGGGACCTACAGTTTAACGTGGATTCCGAACAACTAACAAACATCCATGCCACCACCAGCATTCGAACTTGAAGCCTGTGGTACCAAAGGCCAGAGCGCTAGTCAAGTGGCCATCAGGCCGCTGTATAATTGTAGGAGATGCATCCTATGTAAAATGCAAATATGGATAGTTATCTTTGAAAAAGCCCGATTAGCGGCCCAGTTGCAACGTGAGCAGCTACCGTGCAAGGAAGGCTGAGGTTGAAATCCACTGATGACATTGTTGTAGCCACTGCATTCAGAAACAAGGATACTCGATGGCAATTATGGCAAATCTGTGTAAAGCGTCTCTTATCGATAATCAGGAAGAATAGAAGAATAGAGGGAGAATAGTTTTCCGGGTTTTCTCACATACGTAGAAAATGCGAGTAGTAGGCCCGAAAATGCGAGACAGTTACCCCTAAAAGTCCTACGGGAAATCATATCTTTCCTTCAACACCCATTGATGGAATGTTCGTATTAAGCATGAAGAACATCTATGTGTCACTCCCTCTTTCTAACTGATACGTGGCTAGGGATGAGGTATGTAAAAGAAAGAAAAAAAATACGTTATCCTTGACAATTCAAGAAGCAAACATTTCTGATCATCCCAAATTGCTGGATTGTTGATGACTTCAATTTACATGTTTTAATGAAATACGAGTTTCACGATGCATGAAATATAATTTTTAAAATTAATTTGACATTTTACAAACTGTTTTCAATTTCGGCTATTTTAAATTACAAAGGGTATTTATAATATATTTAAATGAACTTGAAAATATCGATTTACGACGAAGCGTTTTTCAAATACATCTGTCACAACTCAGGGAATTCAGGAGTAAATTAACTTTGAACTAATAAAACCAGATTGATTTTATGTGTGAATTTAAAATAATATTAGATCATATAGATTTAAATATTTTATTAAATTCTGAATTAAATTAATTGCTTTTGTTTTTAATTTTAATCAAACTATAAGGATCATTTTTTGTTGTTTATATGATCTTGTGTATATGCTTAAACTATTTTATCTTGCATTTACTGAAACATTAATTCCTAATTCATGTATTATGATTGGAGAAAAAAAAATATACAATAAAATTTGTATACTCTTTTGTCAAGCACTTCAGTAATCCTTATTTAATATTTAGAATTTATAATCTGTTTTGCCTTCTTATTTACTACACCTAACACCCTACATTAGAATTTTCAACGATTGTATTATTTCACGTATTAGATACAAAAATGGACTAGACTAAACACAAAATTTATAGACGCAAAAATATAAACTCTTATGACTAGACACAATAATTGCAGTAAATTAAATAAATATTTTCATTTTTAATTAGCAGTTATCATACCAACATCTTGGGAATTTAAAACTTGAATCATCCATAATTTCTTAACATATTCTGTTGAAATATACTATTTGTTAGCTAATAATGCTTTTGCGATGATATACAGAAACAAATATAGGGATACTTAGATATATAAATTAAATTGCTTAAAAATAATTTAATTGCTTAAAAATAATTTATTGTCTTTAGAATTCGGATAATCAATATTCATAGAATTTTTAACATTATATGAAACATTTTTTATAGTCCAAATTAAAAAAAAAAAGATTGAAATGATTATAATTACTAATTATAAATTATTATATTATATTATTATGTATTATTCTATTATTCTATTACTATATATTATTCTATTGTTCTATTACTATATATTATTATATTATATTATTATAGATTAATAATTATAAGTAAACAATTATTCTACTTTTAAAAGTGATTAAAATAATGTATTTATGAGTCATATTCAGTTCATTCATATTAAGACTTAAAATTCTTTCTACATGGAAAAGGAAGAATCTTTATTTTAAAAAAATAATAATAATTTCCTCTAACATACATTTTAAGTAAATTTTGCTAATATTTTAAAACCATTTTTGAAAGCATTCTTCCTATTTTCAAAGCAAGTTAATAGGTTTACAAATATTATGAATTTAACTATAACTACATAAATAAAATTAAAAATACGAAAAAATACAAACTTTAAAATTCTTTTGAACTTAGATACAGGTGAAAACTGAATATTTTAACTATTTGAAGATGGCATTTGACAATTGCTTTTCTACAATAAATATACCTATAATTTCTATTACATTTTATGTTTTAACATATTGCTTCAAAAAAAGGAAATATTTCTGAATAAATCTCTTGTTGCAAGGTAATAAAATGTATCTTTAGATACTTTTTTACGAAAAACAGAATGGAAAATTATTTTAACATTCCCAGAAACAAAAGCAATATGGAAGATTTCCATAAAAATCTTATAAATTCTTTCAATCAATATGTTAGAAGAATCAGAATCTTCAGTATAAAGTTTTTTTGTACATAAAATCCATTTTTATTGAAGATTTTAAAGAATTTCGTATATTTTCTGAACTTTCAAATTGATAAGATTAAAAAAATGGTTTTAGAATTACGATTTATTTAATCTGTCAGATTCGCTGGCTTTTATTAATATTTTAAGAACTTTTTAATCTTGATAAAAACTAAAAGATTAAAAACAGTTCTAAGAAAACAAATTGAAATAATAATTTTTTTTCAAAAAAAAAAAAAAAAAAAAAAAATGAAAGCCTAAGTTTTTTTTTTTTATATTTATTTTTTATTATCCATGAATGAAATTGAAATTCTAAATACTTAAGTCTTTCCAATTTTGCATTGTGAAATAAGTTTTAACATTAAAAAAAGGATAAAAGTATAGATTTAAAAAACGATGGAAATTCTCAAAAAAAATTTGGATGAGTGATTCAGTAAAACACTTAAGTTAATAGTCTTTAAGAAACCAAGAAAATGCCATTTTTATTTTCAAATCTGAAAAAAAAATGGCAGTTTTAAAATGTTCCTGAAAGAACGTTTTATCGTTCATTGTTCATTCGCATTTACCAAAATCATTTCAAGCACAATTTATCCTTTCTAATTCGTATGAGCATTAAATGTTCATTCATGCCTGATAGTTCTGGAAAAAAAAGAATTTTTTGAATGCCTTTATTAAGAAAAAAAAAAATGTTAATGTTTCTCTTTATTCACCATGTCAGTACAGTTGTAAATTCATTTACAGCTGTTTTCTACAGCTTTTAGTTAAAAAAAAAAAGAAAGATTTTCAACGTTTTAACCCAAATTTAAGGAGATTTTGGATGAAAAGTTTAATCTACTTATTTTAGAGATTTAAAAATAACTTTAACATGTTTCATCTTTTGCCACTAACAACCAATTTTTGCGGATAAAAGTGTATAGCAAATTATTACATTGTGTATCGCTACATCTTCTTTTAGTATAATGACTCATGAAAGACGTTATTTTTTTTTTCAATTAAAAAAATCTGTTAAAATAATTTTTCTGTTAAAAAATGGTTTTATCTTTTTGTACAAACATTCATTTCGAATTTCATGTACCTAGTTTATAATAGTATGACTCTAAGCAATTTTTCAAACAAAGTAATATATGCGTACGTGCAATTTTTATAATAGATTATTACTTTATTTTTGTGTAATTTCTAATATATATTATTACTTTATTTATGTGTAATTTCTATAATAGATTATTACTTTATTTATATGTAATTTTTATAATGGGTTATTACTTTGTGTGTTTCAATATATTACTTTATTATATCATGTATTTATGATTCGTAATAGATTTTTTAAATAAAAATTATAAATTCTATATGCTTAAAAAATTGGAAATTGAATTATCTTTATTCATAGTTTAACGTTCCTTACAATTTTTGATTCACTTTATATACAATATTAATGCGAAAAATTTACTGTCACAGGTTTGATTATGGGGAGAATTACCTCAATTCAGAGAGCTTGGATTTCGAAACTATCAACAAGAAAAACTTTATTTAACTGAGCAATCATTATATATAATATTTATGATTCGTAAAAGACATATTAAATTTAAAAATAATTCTAAATGCTTAAAAAATTGTATCGAATGAAAGCCGAATTATCATTATTCATAGTTTAACAATGCTTACAATTTTTTTATTACTTCATAGAGCAAATATAAACTGTTAATAAAATCTTAGAAGAATTAGCATAAAGCACTTATCCTTCTTTTAAAATTTGTAAACCAAAAAATTTGTTTTTAAAAGGCCCAAATTTGTCCCTACCCTTTTGCCCTAGAAGTTTTTGTTTCAAAATGATTTTAGTAATATGTTCTGTAAGGTTTAATTATAACCGCGAGAGGTCGGGGCTATAACTGGTAACTGTGACCAGTAACTGGGATTTTAACTGTGTGGGCCAGTGTGGTAAGAAGTTGCGGTGAGATCTTCAGACCACGAGGCGAACACTAGGAGCGTCAGATCGTAACAGACAGTCAAGGAACGGCTCTTGGCTTTTAAATATTAATACTATTGTAGAAGAGGCACAGGGTGCCATGTATAAACTAATAGTGTAAATAAAATTAATGTAAATAGAAAGAGAGTATTTCATCCTAACACAACTAGCTGCTAGTATAGCCATTTACAGTTCGGAAAATTTTAACAAGACCTTATTGTGAATCCTGAGTAATACTTTATTTATTGCAAACGTGATAAAAACTTTATGTCAAAATTCTTTCAGGTCTGACTATGTGGCAATTTATATCAGTTCACACTGCTGGGATTTCGAAATCATCCACAAGAAAAACTTTATTTAACGCAGCAATCCAAACAAACAAATTTAACAAATATTACAATCTGTTTTACTATACTTAAATAAATATGAAACATATTTCTATTTTCTGAGAAACAAAAAAATTGACTGAAGACCGATTGCACTAAAGTTATACGTATTTGCAACAAAATTATTAAGGCATATATTTCATTGTAAGCTTTAACACATGAAAATTTCTACCAAGTTTTTTTATTTTAATTAAATTGCACAAACTAATATTTAAACAAAATCGTCAAAGTATTATTTTTCCATTATACAAACTTATATGTTATTAAAGAGATTAGGTACAAATAAATATTATTTTACTGACTTTGGACAAGTACCTTGGAAAATTACTTAAAAACTGATTACTTAAAAGAAAAATTGACACATTAATCTTTAATTACTGTCAACATTTGTATTATTTCTAATCAATACATTCACTGTCCTGTTATTTTTTATTTTTTGCATGATTAAACATTTGCAATTTGAATACTTATATTAATCATATATTCAACGGAGGCCCGGATGGCTGAGTGATTAGCGTCCTGGCACTCGGTGCCACAGGTCCCGGTCGTGCCAGGGATGTTTGTAGTGGTTTAGAATCCACTTTAAGTTATAGTTTTCGGTCTAATATGACTGTTGGGCTTAGGGCTGACAAACCTATCCCGTAAAAATCAGCGTTACCTAGCCAAGGCAGACTTCGACCTACAGGTGCTCCATCACAACAGAAGCTGCCTACTCTTTCCTTCCTTCCATGAGACCTCACGGGTTCTTGGACTTGAGCTAGATGTTGCTGTCTAACAAGTGGGATAAGAAACAACAGCAACAATATATATTTAACGAACCTAGAGACAGTAAATCAGTATTATTTAAGGAGTTTAATTGCAGAAGATTTTAATTACGTATGATTAGAGTATATAATTTGTAATATACATTTATAAACTCAATTATTTAATTTCTTTTAAAACTGTAATTATTTTCTTAAATAATTGAAAAAAAAATATTTCAAAACGGATCATTTGAGCCACTATAAATTTAATTCTAAAGTAACTATTTGTTTTTATACTGGAAAAGAATTTGCAAAAAAAGTTGTTTTTCTTTATTTTCGACAATCTATAATGACTAAAATAAAATTAAAATTAAAAAAAAAAAAATCTCATTGTTTTTTATAATAAGGTTATGATTTGATTTGCCATTTTACTTCTTTTACATCTCATTATTTTTATTAAAACATCATTCTTGCATAGAATTTCGTTATTATTTGACACTGAAATTATTAATTAATAATGATATGATTAGTCAAAAGAGTTGCTAAAAAATCTAATTAGAACTCTCAATAATAAATTTTTTTCAATTTATTTTCATTTTAAAATATTCGGAAACTTTAATAAAGTTTGAACTTGGTTATAAAACTTTAAATTGGCTGTTTATTTCATAACGTATTAAAAATCATCGCATATGTTTGAATAATGAAATATGCCTTGAGGCTACATTCGAATAAAAAATGTTCCATACTTTTTGTTCAAAAAAGAAAAATATCACTGTTTCAAGAAGTCTATATTCGTGCTCTCAAAGAAAAGGGGGAACTTGAAGTTGACGGGAATCTTTTTCTGTAATGATGCCCGCTTTCTTTCATGTTTAGCACCCCTATTCTGAAAAAAAAAAAAAAAAAAAAAAAAAAAAAAGAATTGAAGTAGTAAATACTCTGACAATTCGAATAAATAAATCTTTCGAAATATTCAACCTATTTCCTGTCTGAGAATTTTTCTTGTATATCTTCAACGATTTTCTGGGTTTTAGTTCGTGATGGGATTTTGTACAACAAAGTATTTTACTTTTTCAGAGAAGTACTTTAAAATATGACGAAATATTATACAAAATGATAAATTGTATGGGATATTTTTTTTCTGACATGCGGAAGAGATTGCCAAAATAAAAAAAATGAGGTCACTTTCCATTAAAATACAAAAGCAATATTGTCAAACAGAAATATTCTAAATATATTTCTTGTTTGAGATATAAATGACAGCAAACAAAACATTTTATCTATGCATCCATAATATATAAACATATTCAGTAACAATATTTAAGATATTGGTCAAAATTTTAATATAAATAATAATATAAATACTATCAATAATATATTAATATAAATAATATTAAAAAATATAAATTTATATAAAAAAATTAAACAATTTATGACACTCATAAAAGTATTTCATTTTATGCTAATTAAATTGTTTTAAATGAAAATTCACTTCCATTGGGATTAAATAAGTTTTTAGTTAATTGTTTATTATTATTATTATTTTTTTTTTTTTTTTGGTCATAGATTAAAATTTTGTTAAGTTATTGTAAGAAAATAAACAATATATAAAGAATTTATGCAAAATATGACGATAAAACTTTAAAAGTATTATATATATATATATATTGTTCTAATGCAGCTGGTAAACGCTTAAATAACTTGGTCTTGATGCCCTAAGGCAAGCGCTGCACAGACGTTACTCACTTTGCATTACCCAGGGGGCGCGTGTAACTTGAAGATAAGCCACGGACGCGGAGTAACAATGCCCCCGCAACACTCTAAGATCCTATTAGGACAGAGACCTACTGTTTAAAGGGGATTCCGAACCACTACAAACATCCATTGCACCACCGGAACTCGAACCCAAAACCTGTGGTACCGAGCGCCAGCCACTCGGCCATTCAGGCCCCTTAAAAGTATTATATTGTATATGATAATTGTACTTAATGTAGTTACACATACATAGTTACTTTAAAAAAATCAATTTTATTAGTGTACAATAGCAATGACAAATAAATGCATTTTAAAAGATAATTATTATTGTAAAATATAGTAAATAATGCTACATAAAAATGCTGCAACCATAAACTTTATCGAGAACAATATTATCAATGATAATATTTCAATATTAGTTAAAGTTTTAGTAACTCGTTTTAATCCAAAATTAAGCATTGATTTAATATTCGTGAAAATTATTTAATTATACTTATATGCTAATTAGCAGTTTCTAAAACTATGCTTAATTCGGTTTTGCATAAATGAAGGTTGTTGTTCAAATAATCCAAAAGCGAATTTTTTCCAATAAAAAATACAAATAAATTAATTTCAATGCAATATATTGTATATGAAATTCTATTTGAGACATTGTCACTTTAAACAATGCAAATTTTTGTTATAAATACAATAGCAATGTCAAAAATATTTTAAAAGACAATTACTGTTTATGGTAAACGATAGCAAATTAATGCGATGTATAAATGCTGCATCCATAGACTTTATGAAATACAATATTATCAGTGATACTATTTGAATATTTGTTAAATTTTTAATAACTTGTTTAAATCCAAAATTAAGCACTTGATTCAATATTCGTGAAATTTAATTAGTTATACTTATATGCTAATCAGCGGGCTTTAAAGGAAGTTTTTAATTTGGTTTTGTATAAATTAAGTTTGTTGTTCATATAATCGAAAAGCAAATTTTTTTCAAATGCAAAATACAAAGAAATTACTTTCAATGTAATATATTGTAAGCGAAATTCAATTGAAGACATTGTCACTTTAAAAAGAGTCAATTTCCATTAGAATACATTAGCAATGTCAAATGAAAAGCATTATAAAAGAGAATTATTGTTTACTATTTTAAAAGATAGCAAGTTAATGAATGATGCTTTATTAAGAAAAAATATCAATGATATTATTTAAATATTTGTTAAAGTTTTATTAACTCGTTGTAATCCAAAATTAAGTACTTGACTTAATATTCTGAAAACTAATTAATTATACTTATATGCTAATTAACGGTTTTTAAAAGAATGTTTAATTCGATTTTGTATAAATTAAGTTCGTTCTTCAAACATTCCAGACTATGTTAAGTATTGGAAGAAAATGGCGAATAATGGTTAATTAGTTTTCTGTGGATTACCGTTAGTTTTTTTTAAAAAAAAGTTTGTACTATTATGATTTAATTAATTCTAAAACATATTGAAGGACTGTACATTATGTATACTGTATTAGATTTTCGATATTATATTTTATTTTTTTTATATAAATATGCTTGTATGAAATAATTTATTAATATTACTGGTCATATGTTAGTGATAAAAACCAAACAAAGAACACATGATAGTTGTAAATTTTTAATGAAAATCCAGAAACGAAGTGAAAAGCAACAATTTTTTTTTCTCTGTTAACAAATAAAACTTCGTTTAATTTTTGCATACTGAATGAAATAGTTAGAGCTAAATATGTGAAAATGACATCAGAATGTAAAATACTATTCTTTATCGTTATTATTAATACTAATCTTAATTTTCTTTATATTTCCGGATAAATTCTGCTGAAAGATTATAAAGGTACTACTTAATATTTCAGTAGTGCTACCATACATATTTTTCTTCCAAGTTTTATGGTTTGGATGTCACCCTACGGTCAATTTGTGTACACTTTAGGTTAATTATACTGGGACCTACAGTTTAACGTGGATTACGAACTATTAACAAACATCCATGTCACAGTCGGGATTCGAACCTGAAGCATGTAGTACCGAAGGCCGGAGCGCTAGCCAATAGGCCAACGGGCTTCACCAGGGTTTGTGATATGATACAATTAAACTTATATATATATATATATATATATATATATATATATATATATATATATATATATATATATATATATATATATATATATATATATATATATATATATATATATATATATATATATATATATATATATATATATATATATATATATATATATATATATATATATATATATATATGTATCTAAATATTCCAAGATGTTATTATAAAACACTAATTTTTTGCACCCAAATAGCAGCAACTAATTTCTAGTTATTTTCTATTTTCTAAAGTTAAGTCGTTACAAAATTCATTACTTTAATAGTATTAAGAAAACTTCAGAACAATTTTTACTTTCAATAAAACAGAAAAATTAATTTATTTTAAAATTATTTTTTACTGAAGCTTTGAAAATAAGTTCAAACAATTTATAATTAAATATAAAACCCAAAATAAAAAAAAAAGTTATTAACCTAAAAATTATAAATAATTAGTTAAGTGAAGGTTATTAATATAGTTAAGTTAAATAAATTTATTAAAACGTTCTTATAAGTTATTTTTATTAAAATTGAAAAGTTATTGGAATTGAAATTTTTATCTCACTTGCAGCTTCAATGATTTAAGGTACTTGTCAATTGAATCACTTTTTGTTATACACTGAAGTGACAAAAGTCATGGGATACCTCTTAATATCGTGCAGGCCCTCCTTTCGCCCGGCGAAGTGCAGCAACTCGACGTGGCATGGACTCAACAAGTCGTTGGAAGTATTCTGCAGGAATATTGAGCCATGCTGTCTCGATAGACGTCCATAATTGTGAAGGCGTTGATGGTGCAGGATTTTGGGCACGAACAGACATCTCGATGATGTCCCATAAATGCTCGATGGGATTCATGTCGGGCGATCTAGGTGTCCAGATCATTCTTTGGAATTGTCCAGAATGTTCTTCAAACCAATCGCGAACAGTTCTGGCTCGGTGACATGGCGCATTGTCATCCATAAAAATCCTATCGTTGTTTGGGTACATGAAGTCCATGAATGGCTGCAAGTGATCTCCAAGTAGCTGAACATAAGCATTTCCATTCAATGTTCGGTCCAGTCGCACCAGGACCAAGTCCATGCAATGAAAAAACGCCCACACCATTACGGAGCCACCACCAGCTTGAACAGTGCCTTGCTGACAGTTTGGGTCCATGGCTTCGTGGGGTCTGCGTCACACTCGAAACCTACCATCAGCTCTTACCAACTGAAATCGTGACTCATCGGACCAGGCCACGGTTTTCCATTCATGTAGGGACCAACCGATATGCTCATGTGCCCACGAGAGTCGCTGCAAGCGATGTCGTTCTGTCAGTAAAGACACTCGAGTCGGTCTTCTGCTGGAATAGCCCAAGAAAGCCAAATTTCTCCGCACAGTTCTAACAGACAAGTCCCTTGTACGTCCCACATTGATTTCTGCGGTTATTTGACGCAGTGTTGCTTATCTGTTAGAATTTACGACTCTTTGCAGACGTCGCCGGTCTCGGTCGTTAAGTGCAGGCGGTCGACCACTGCGCTGTCCACGGTGGGATGTTATGCCTGAAATTTCATACTCTCGGCACACTCTTGACACAGTGGATCTGGGAATGTTGAATTCCCTAACGATTTCCGAAATGGCATGACCCATGCGTCTATCTCCAACTAACATTCCGCGTTCAAAGTCTGTTAATTCCCGTCGTGCGGTCATCATCACGTCAAAACCTCTTCACATGAATAACTTGAACAGAAATGAAAGCTCTGCGAAAGCACTGCGCATTTATACCTGTTCTACGCGATGCTACTGCCATCGGAAAATTTGCATATTGCTATCCCATGACTTTTGTCACTTCAGTGTAATTCATCATACAATATAAAGTTTCTCTCCTTAAATTTCGGTATATTTTATAATTAATTTTAATCCTTAAAAGACTGTTTCATTCTTTTAAGTCACGTAATATATTTCTTAAAATAAAATAAAATAGAAAAACACAAATTAAAGAAATATTTTTAATTTGTTAAATTGTTGTTTGTTTTTATTTTATGAAATTTATTATTTTTTTCTTTTGAAAATATAATGTACAACTTCAATTTCTATATTGAATAGAATCTAAATAATATGCTTAGTATGTAAATCTCCTATTTTAAAGACATTTAATGTTTAATAATTTTTTTAAAAATAAAAAAGATCTAAAAAGTTGAAATTGTTAAAATGTTTAATGTTTATCATGGTATATATTAAAATGAATTAGTCCTAATAAAAACTGATAATTACAGAATAAATATAAATAAGTAGAACATTCATGCAAATTTTAATAACTCTATAGTCATAAAGGAATCATTAAAGTCATTTTTTCATAAAGGAAGGGATTAAAATCAGAAGCTGTTAAAATCATACCGTAAGATTTAAAAAAAAAAAAAAAAAAAAAAATAACCCACTTAATATTACCTTTTGAAATTGTTAACTTTTCTTAATGTTTTAATTACTGTTATTCTTAATTAGTTTTTAAAATTATTTTTACCTTGTTATTTTTTTTATATATTTTTTTTTTATGTTAACAAGATACTATTAAAATAATTTATAAAAAAATAAAAGCGTTTATAAAATACAGTGGAATAATACAGTTCTTATATATAGGGTAATTCAACGATTACAGGGCAACCTTTGAAGAGAGGTACAACTTAATAAAACACACATTTTTTATTTAGAAATATATGTTCGAGAGTGACCCTTGAAGGAACTAACACACTTTCAAAATTTCGAGTTTCAAGTCTCTGGCTGGCAACCCGATGAGCTCTGTTTTATTGTTACTCTGTGTTGGCAACAGTGTTTTCATTTACAGGACTCAAATGTTGTTGTTGTCGTATCCCTCATGAAAGGAGTTAAGGGGACAGCTTCTGTTGTGATTGAGCACAAGTAGGCGGAAGTCTGACTTGGCAAAGAGGTATTGCCTTCCAGGAGGAATACCCTGTATTTTTTTATCGTATACCTGGAAACACCTATTAGGCAATCCGACTAACAAGACAAGATGCTGAACATCCCAAACGCCATCGAGTCTACTCGTCTTTTGGAACAGTGTCTACAGCAAAGCCGCCAGTGGATTAAATCTCCGCCATAATGCTCAACAGCGGTTAAATTGCCACTGATGATGAGTCCGGCACAAGACTCCAGTTGACTCAATTAAGGTCCTCGTTGCTCGACTATCCACAGCGGCTGCGTAATTCTTGACATCTTTGAAACTGTTCGACCATTTCTCCACCAATGTAGTCAAACATGTATGGTGAATGGTCGCAATTTTGAGCATTTATAGTAAAAAAATGAATCAAATCACTTATCAGTAATGTTGTAAATAGGCATTGTTTTTCTGTTCCTGTCTCATTTTTTTGTGTTTGTAACTCAATTGTGTCATTTCCGACCCTACATTGTTATTTAACAAATTTATATTTTAGTAAGCTGTATCATGTAAACTGCAAGTGCGTATGGTTGACAGTCGCAATTTTAAGCATTCATTAAAAAAAAAATCAAAGCACTTTGCAGTAATGTTGAAAACAAACAATGTTTTTCTTTTCATGTTTCATTTTTTTGTGTTCGTGGATCAATGAGTCACCTCCGACAATACATTCCTATTCAAAAAACGCATACCTTTAAGCTGCACCTTTTTCTGGTCTATGTCTTCTCCAACACTGCAGTCGCCTGATGGCCAATTGGTTAGTTCTCTGGCCTGTGGTACCATAGGCTCTAAGTTCAAATCCTAGCGGTGGCATGGATGTTTGTTAATGGTTCGAAATCCACTTTAAACTGTAGGTCCAGGTGTGTTTAGCCC
Organism: Caerostris darwini; assembly: GCA_021605075.1. Classification (NCBI taxonomy): domain Eukaryota; kingdom Metazoa; phylum Arthropoda; class Arachnida; order Araneae; family Araneidae; genus Caerostris; species Caerostris darwini. The sequence continues at coordinate 140,701 of BPLQ01006773.1, forward strand.
AAAGTGGGCACAAAATGACAGTAGAGTGACAAACCAAACCAATCTCAATTATAGCTGTCGGATGGCCAATTGACTAATACCCTGGCCATGGGAATCACATGCTTCTGGTTCGAAGCCTGGAGGGGGTATGGATGTTTATCAGCTGTACGGAATCCACGGTAAACTGTAGCTCCCTATCTAAATGATTGTAGAGTGACAAACCTAAGCAAACCTCCAACGCTGCAAGCATATATGGTTGACGATCGCAATTTTGAACAATTATTGTCAAAAAAAAAAGAGAGAATCAAAGCACTTTGCAGTAATATTGTAAGTAAACATTGTTTTTCTTCTCATGTCTCATTTTGTGTTCGGGACTCATAATTTCATTTCCTACTCTACAATTCTATACAGTGAAATGTATATTTTAATAATCTGTACCACTCAACCCAAGATCTTTTTATCAACCCGTAAATCTTGGAATATATTTTCCACTTAAAAAGTTGCTTTTAAGTTTAGTTTATTTCAGTCCTCAAAGAAAAATATTTCTTTAAAATTTCGACGGCTTCCGTCTCACTATAACTAATTAAATATCCATTTTGGACATAGTTTATTTTTAAATTTTGTTACCCAGTTCATTTTCTTGTCATTACTGCTCGCCTGTGCTATGCAAATTAGTTCCCTAATTTAAATATTATGCGTGTTAGGAAAATGTTTTTATAATGATTTATTATTTAAGTGCACTTATAATTTTCAGATTTTGATCATTGCTTAATAGAATACAGATAATTAGTTGCAAGTATAAAAATTGGCGATATATTTAAACTAGTAAGTAACCGGTAAAAGCTGTTAAAATGTAGACGTTTTTTTGGAAATTATTATCTTTTAAATATAAAATTATCTAAATGGTTTCTTGAGTTTTAACACAATCCGTTTTTGGACTCCTTTTAGGGAATTTACAAACATATTTTAAAATTATTTTAGATTGTTTATAGAGTTGGTGTTTGAAAAATATGCTGATTTAATTTTTTTGATATTATCCATATCACTTCACTAGCTTAATAAAATTTCTCTGTTTACTAGAATTCTCTGTTTGTTAGAACAATTATATTTTACTACTTATCATTATAAAACTAATTTATTAAACGAAAAGACAAATATACACTACTGGACATTAAAATTGCTACACCAAGAAGGCGATATGATACAGACGTGAAATTTAAACGACAGATGCCGTGATATGCAAATGATTAGCTTTTCAGCACATTCAGAAAAAGAAGGCGCCAGCAGCGACACATAAAATGCGTTTAAGTGAGAAAATTGTTCAGCCGATTTCTCATACACAAATTGCATTTGAACGTTGTTGCCTGGTGAAAAGTTGTTGTGATGCCACGTGTAAGAAGCAGAAATGCGTACTAGCACGTTTCTGACTTTGATAAAGGTCGAATTGTATAGTAACGGTATTGCGGTTTCTTGTATCGCAGCATTGCTCGCGTCGATTGAGAGCCAATGACTGTTAGCAGAATATGGAATCGATGGGTTCAGGTCTGTAATACGGAACGCCGTGGTGGATCTCAACGGCCCCCTATCACTAGCAGCCGAAAAGACAGTCATGTTATCCGCATGGTCTTAATGGATCCTGTAGTCACGTCACGAGCCCTGAGTAAAGAATTGAGGTTGTTTGCAAGGCAACAAGTGTCTGCACGAACAGTTCAATGACGTTTGAGCATCATGGACTCTCAACTCGGAGACCATGGCTGCGGCTATCCTTGACGCTGCATCACAGAGACGAGCGTCTTCAATGGTGTGATCAACGAACCTGGGCGCAGGATTGGTGAGACGTCATTGTTTCAGCTGAATCCAGGTTCTGTTTACAGCATCAAGATGGTCGCATCCGTGTTTGGCGTTCAACAGATCTCTCCAATAGAAAACGTCTGGTCCATGATTGCCGAGCGACTGGCTTATCACCATACGCCAGTCCCTAATGTTGATTAGCTGTGGCATCGTGTTGAAGCTGTATGGGCAACTGCACCTGTACATGCTATCAAGTCTATGTTTGACTGAATGCCCACACGTATAAGTGCTGTTATTACTGCCAGAGCTGGTTCTTCTGTGTACTGATTTCTCAGAATCTATGCACCTAAATTTCTTGAAAATTAAATCACTTGTTATTTCCAGTATAATATATTTATCCAATAAATATAATTTTGTTATATGCATTTATTCCTGGTTTAGTAATTTTAATGGCTAGTAGTGTAATTTACTTAAGGTACAATAATTTATCTCTATTCATATTAAATAAGTGAAAGTGGTTATTATGCTGGATTCAGTAGTAAATTTTGTCTTTACTGTTCATTTCTCCAAATTTATTCACTATTACTATATTTTCTAATACGTTTATTTGTAGGTTCATATTATAAGGAGGTTTTTATTCCCACATTCATGTTTTCTTATAAAATTATGTGTAAATTTGTTTTATTTATCGAAAAAATATATAATTTATCCCAGTCAATGAAAAACATTAATATACTATAATATGTGTTAATATACTATATTGCAACATGGTGTCAGTAGCAATAATTAAATAAGTTAATAAAATTAATAAATTGCACAGTAGAATTACATTTATTTAAATTTTCTACTTTATTGAAACAAATAAACGCATATTTTATGAAACTAATTCCTTTGGACAAGTATAATCTGGAGAAGAATAAAATTATCTTAAACTGCATTGCAAAATTTGCAATATTAAAATAGAAATTGTATAAACATCTTTTTAAAAATAATTTTTTATTTGTATTTCAACAATATAAATTTATTAATTCATGTAAATCATTTACTGTTTATTTTCCAAGCGGTATGATTTCAAATATGGTTAGAAATAACGATTATGATCCCGATTCTTTTCTCATTAATAAAAGTAGAAAATAATCTAAACCAAAGCTGTCTTCGTCCACCCACTGACGACAGGGGAAATTACTGCTGTCGAAACTGATCACGCTTTTCTTTCAGATCGAAAGCGACCTAACCATCAATGGTTTCACGTAATCTAGGTGGTCTGCTGAGAAAATAACTACCAAGCTGAGAAAGTTCTGCTTTCATGAGTTTTATTCTTCTTTTCTAAATAAACTTCAATTTTTAGCGTTTTCATTACTCATAGTTTTCAATTTTCATTTGTCGTGCTTTTTTATTTAACATTATAAACATTAAATGAATAAATCACATATGTGAGGCATGAAAATAATATCCAAGCAACCTTGACACTTTAAAGGGCACTTGAAAAATTAAGAATTTCGACCGGTTTCGTTAGAGGAGAGAGGTGAAAATTTTGTAGCATAATTGGAAAATATTGTGGCTATTGAATGAGAGTGTAAATTAAAATCATGCACAATAACCCTTATTATATCAAGGCTGTAATATTATCCTTAATAGTGCCAGTGCTGATAATGTCTAAATTTCAAATGAGTCATAATATGACATGTACATATTTCATAATACATATGCATCATTATGACTCATTTGAAATTGTGTATATTTAACATATATTAGAATATGTGCTTATTATATTATACAAATGTCATACGAGTATGTCATATTTAATTATGATATATCATGAGTCATGCACTTATTAAAATTGATAAACATTTTAAGTTACATAAAGTTTAATCAATCTATACATTCATTTTTTAAATATATATATATATATGTATATGTCTGTGTGTGTATGTGTGTTGTGTATGTATATTAGAGGAAATAAGGAGTCTCCATGCTTTTATGAAAAATATTTTTTTCCACTTATGTATTAAAAAATGAAATTTTATTTAGTACATGATGTGTTTTAGTACCATAATATATATTAGTTAATATTACATGCATGGAAAAACTATACTGAATATAAAAATTAAAACATTATAGGATTAATTATGATAGTAAAGATAATAATTACATTAATGATATTTCTATAATTGGTTAATTATAATAGTAGAAATTAAAAAAAAAAAAACATGTAATAATAGTAAAAACCAGTATCTGATAATTTAGTAAAACACTTTCTGTTTACTTTCTAGCGGTTCTAAAATGGGCTAAATTAGTATGATTACATTTTGCTAGAATAAGTCGTCTAATTTTATTAATTACAGCGTTCATAGTAGACGTAAAATAATAAGACGTAAAGTAATGCTTTACTACACGCACTTACAGTACTGTCTTTAATCTTTAGTTCTCCATCCACAAGTTTGTCTTTCACAGCCTGAATTTAACAGACATTCATATGCAAATACTGGATTGAACAGACGTTGCATGTCTGTGCATTCCAGAAAACTGACTCAGTAATTTGCTCTTTTATTTGGCGGAGAAAGCACTGACGAAAAACATAAAGCATGGCTCATCCGCTTGTGTTCGACTTCAAAAGAGTGTCAATGAATAAGTTTACAGTTCCCACTCAACCGAGTCATTAGGATGTCTCTTGAGATCTCGTGCTGTCTTTGTTTGTATTTCAAAGAGAATGCCATATGTAACCCAGCAAATAATAAGCTTAATTACCAGTTTCCCGTCTAAATTTTTTATGCAGATAACGTAAAAGAACATCCATAAGTATATTATGACAACAGCTAGAGACATTATTTACAAGGAATTACACTCTAAAAAAGAAAGGTGCAATCCGGTTTTTTGTGTCCAGTATACAAACAAATGAACATAAAATTTAAGATTAATGTACAATTAAAATTTGATTTTAAAACAATTATTTTTGTGTTGAATAGTATTTATTTCATTAAAAAAATAAATATCATGAATTTGTTCAAGACTTTTGGAGGCAGATGAAATTCTATTTGATTCAATGAAAAAAACGAACAGATTTTAACAATTCTTAAATTATGCAAAAGGTAAAAATACACAAATATCTTTATTGAATTATAACAAATTGTATATAATATTATTAATATACTTTTTATTTGCTATATAATATTATAACAAATTTGATGTATTTATAACCTTATCTTTAATTAATTATTTGACTAATGCTAATTTTGGAAAATAATTTTGATAAATGTAATAAAGGTATATTTTAGGTTTGGTAATAATTAATTAAGGTAATTAGGTAATTTTAACGCCCATAATTATAACACATTTTAATTCAATAAATTTTAGAGTAAAAGGATTCTGAAAAGAAATCCCAGGTAAAGATGATCTATATAATAGCTTTTTTTATTATTTATCTTACTTAATTTAATTTTTTCTGACGAAATATGTTAAATTCAAAAAGCTGTCTAAGTTATAAAATTGTTTATTGATTCACTGTGAATGACTAATCAATTAATTATCCATTTATATCATATATATATTATTTATGTGTTGTATAATATCATAAAACGAAAAAATTCATTAAATAAGCAAATGACGTAGTGTTTGCAAGAAATTGACACCATATTTTAAGCTATTTAAACTGTTTTATTTATTATTCAGATATTTAGCTATATAAACAATCACAGACTCAAAAATTTCAAATGCTAATACATAGTATACCAGCTTTAACAAAAAGAAAAACTGAAATTTACGAATTTAAACTTACGTGTGAGCATATTGTATCACTTACGTCTCCAACGTAACTTAAATATATAAAGTTAATTCACAGCTAAATTAAATTTAATCAACATAATGACGCTTAGACTATATTTTGGGGAGATTGAAAAAGCAATATGTTTACACTCTGAAAGCTATACATTTGAAAATGAAATATAATGTACATGACTTGATGTTTTGAAACCGTTACTCTTGGCAACATATATGTCATACCAATTTTGAGACACACATTATTAAATCACAGGGAAAATGAACAGTTATAAAAGTTTTTGAAATTAACGTGATGTGCAAAGAGCTAAATTGTTTTAAATGATAGCTGGGCATCAAGGAGAATAATGAATATTTTTATTTAAATTTATTCACAATTTAAGACCATTCCACAAATGAAAATAAATAAGTAATAGAACATTTGTTTTATTATTGTTATTATTATTATATAAGATAAGATTAACAAACAGTTTGCTGATGAGATGGAAAATTCAAAAAACAATTGTTTGTTCAATTTGTTTTAAATGATAACCAGGCTCCAAGGAAAACAATACACATTTATATTTAAATCACTCAAAATTCACTGTTTTCTTATACACTGTTATTATTTATTGCTTATTTAATGTTACTTGTGCACTGTTTACTTATTTATTGTTACTTATTCAAAGTTTACTTATTTATTATTACTTATGCACAGTTTACTTATTTATTGCTACTTATTCTCCGTTTACTTATTTATTACTACTTATTTATTGTGTACTTATTCATTGTTTTACTTTATTTCTCATTTCTTCTTATTTATTTATAGTTCACTTATTTATTTTTATTGGAGGAGTAGTCTTCCCCTTCTCAAATGAAAATAAATAAGTAATTAAACATTCTGTTTTATTACAATAATAATTATTATTATTAGATAACATTAACAAACAGTTTGCTGATGAAAAGGAAAATTCAAATGCTTATTCCGTGAACAAAGACAGTAGAAACTACAACTCAACTCTGCCCTAGTGCGCTTACATCTTAATTGCAACCGTACTCAATGTTCCAGAGCTCCAGTCCAGATTACCTGAATTCAATCGTCTGTGACATTATGTCCGTTAGCTGTCCGGTTCAAAGCGGGTTCCATCGTCTGTTGGAAGCACTTACACTTGCTAACATTTATTTCAGCGCTATACAGTTCGATTAGCTGAGTGGATAGCGTGATATCTAAACGCTGGCTTGCTCCTTTTGACATGGATATCTATTCGGTTGAAGCGGCCTCGGTTGCCAAGGTTCAGTCGCATGTCGATTTACTGCAAGGTGGACCTATTGCTCCAACAATATGATTGAAGGCTCTAAAATTAAATCTCGTAGAATTAATAATGAAACGGTTGATACTAATTTGCGAGATAATTATGAAGTAAATGTCATTCAAATTATGTTGAATTGCCTAATATGTCTAGACAATATTAATGGTTGACATGTTATTGAGTGGTTATGAGTTTGTCGTAATTGAACAGCTAATAAAAGACTGGTTAAAAGATCGTAACGCAATACACTTTATTGATATGTGCAATTGATTTTTTTTTAATAATTATAATTTTATGTAGAAAATAATAAGATTCAATATAAATATTTGCTTAGAAGCGATAAATGATATTTTTTTCAATGCAAAAATAATATATGTATGTAATTAGGCAATTAAATTATAAGGCATTATAATTAATTCGAATATGTTTTATTGTATGGCAGTAAAATGTATGGAAAATATATGTTAGTTATTTTATTAAGTGATTATAAAACAGATAGGTTTAAAATTTCGTAAAATATTTATATTTTATCTACTTTATTTCGTAAATAGTTAATATATAGAAATTTCAATATTAACTACTAACGAAAGAATATAATATAGAAATAAAGAAAATATTTGTATTATAGAAATTTCTTATGAATTTATAATAATATATTTATATTTAATTTTAATTTTTAAAAGGTTATTTGTTGGAAATGAATTGTACAGTCGTTTTGCTAAGGTTTGCACTATACGAATTATATAAGGTATTCCTTTTATTTAAATGCATATTTTAAAATCATTTTAACGTAATTGTATCACAGTTATTGTAAAAAGCAATCTGTGGAAAATAATCTTACGAATATATTACAAATAAAAATCACTAAATATTTAGTAATACTATAGCAGTTAGTAATACTATATATAGTTTAGTGTCTATCACACGATATCTGTAGTTTATATATTGTTAAAAGAAATGAGGAAAAAAAAAGGATGTTAGTTATAAAGAGATTAGAATGAAAGTCTGCAAGGTGTAAATATCAATACAAGTACGATATCATACAAGTAAATAATCTATTGAAAAACTAAAATGCTTCCTTTTATATATTAAAATTTAAAAAAAATTAGATTTTTATATAAAACCTTTTTAATAAAAAGTTTGGTTTTATTAATTTCTAATCAATTGTGCAATATTCATCTGTACGCAGTACATTATGTGTTTTATTCTTTCGTAAATTTCAACATTCATTATTCAAATCAAACTTCATTCTCAATAAGCATTTCTTAATGGTAATTTCAGATGTGAAATAAAAATATAGAAATTCATTTACATTGTGTGCTTTTAATAAAGAATTTATAACTATATTAAAAAAGTACTCAATTATGTAAAACAGATTTCATCAAATATCGTTATAATAAAACCAGCTTAATATATATGTTTGCGTTTGTCATATGTCCTTTTTCTTCAAATTATTTATCCCAAAGGATTCTAAGTCCTAGTGGTAAAGTCCATTAAACTTCTAAAATGGGGAAATCCTACTGAAATCACTTGTGCGAAACCAAAAATACTTATATATATTCTGAGATGAGAAATCAGTAAACCGGAGTGTCTTATGATGAGATCTGAGTAAGTTTGTGTATAATGAGAATTTCAAAACTGACCATTAGAATTATGGTGTGGTTTTAATTTAAGTACAACTAATATAGTTGTAGTGTAGCAGCCATTCCGATTACCCAAACGTAGTCCATTCTGCATTTGTTATATACCTTTTGTAATAAAAGAATAAATTTTAGAAATTCAGGTTATAGATTTAATTCCAAATTTTATATAGAAACCTGTTTAAAGAAATTATGCATACTAGAGTTAAAAATTAAACGCATTTCACTAATGGCAAATTATGTTCCAAAACAACAGAAAAGCTCTTAATGTAATTCGGTATGAACATAGATTGAAACACTACAAAATATAAGCACACAACAGTTATTGTATTGTGGATGATTTCCTCTTACAGTTAGTTACACAGCTATCACAATGTGAATTCATACTTGGAATCAGGAAGTTTATTAGTCTATGTTAAAGTCTGTTCTTTTCCTCCAGACTAGTAGCTTTCAGGCTCTAGATTATTATCGTTGGAAGAAAGTAACATATAAATTATCTCACTAGAGCCATACAGAGGTGTTGTTTGGAAGATTTGGCTGTCCAATCCGTCCAGAGAGTATCTTAAGGGACCAGTTAGTTATGTGTGGATGCACATTGTCTTCAATTAATATGAAAAAAATGGTCAGCTGAACTTCTGAGCAAGCAACTAAGATCTAAGATCTATCCAACATCTTATCTCTGCACATTAGTCAAATAGCTTCTCATTAAGGTCTGTTTGCTAATGCAACACGATGACAGCTTAGACTATCATGCCTTAGCAACCATAAATAGAGGACAGCCATTGGATCTCTGGTATTTTCCATATGAATGTACGTCTAGTATAAAAAAATATGGTTAAACTAAATCGGGACAATTTACTGAATAGAACTGTCCCTTTTCATATCTATATTCTACTGTAGTCAAAGAGCTTCTCATTGAGGTCTGTTTACTATTCCAACATGATGACTGCTTAGACTATCATACCTCAGCAGCCATTGTGGCCTTTTTACAAACGATAGAGGGCAGGTATTGGCCATCTGGTATTCTCCAGATGAATAAGAATCAAGTACAGAATATATGATTAAACTAAATAGGGACTCATTAATGAATGGAACCGTCTCTTTCGATATCTGGTTCTAAGCTGATGTTTTGTAGAGCATGATAAATGGCTATCATATGCCAAAAAGTGAGCTGAATGCTAGGTCTCCAAATTTGCCAAATATTATCCAAAACATTTCTCTTTCGTGTAGGATTTTGGAAACACGAACATTTACATTTTGGATTCACAAGACTCTATGGTTATATGAAATTCTCGAAAGCGCAGCGAAATTATTGAACTCCTGCTTCGATTGGCTATAATGGAGAAATCGTTTGCTCAGGCTATCTGTCTACAGATTCAATCTTTTTAAAACGTTTACATGAATTTAATATGGCTTGATCCTCACATTTCCATATCTACCTAACTGAACTTAAGGTCGCTTTGAATATTGCGTTTGCTTAGAACTTTCTGAGAATTTTAAATTTGATTTGGGATCGTTTTCAGTCTCTTCATAATTCAGAATATCATTTTGTTTTCTAAACTTAGGTGGTTGTTCATTAAAATGGTTTGTTTTAATTTCATTGAAAAATTCAAAGTGAACTATGCCTGAATTTTGTTTTTGTGTTTGAGACAAAGAAACATGAAAATTTCAACATCCAAATATTTATGCTGTGATTAGAAGCCTTAATCTTTTAAACTAGACAAAATACTCAAATATCTTAATTTTGAACAAATCGAAAATGCAGACTATATTCTGAACATATTTTATGATGAAATTTTGCATAAATGGAGAAAATTACTTGAATCTACAGTTTAATAATAGCAACAAATTTGCATTTATAAATGAAATTATATTCATTATCCTATTTTACATAGATTTCAATATTTTAATATCTGAAAGAACTACAATGCACATAATTGATTCAATTCTTTCAAAGCGGTCCATTAACCGAAGGAGTGGTCTCTAATAGCATTAAAGTCCATTCAGGAATCCTTTATTGCATCAATCTCTTTTCATTAACAAGCGCTTGTCATTGTTTAATTATGTTTATTCCTACCGCGTCACTTCATTTGTCTTCAAGGAAGAAGAGCTTTTTTTTTTTTCAGTTCCTTTTTTGGCGAGACAAGTGAGTTAACCACAAAAAGATAAAGCGCAAGACGTCGGAAGAAAAGAGCAAGTTGAGTAAAAAAAAAAAAAAAGAAAGAAAAAAAAAAAGGGAATCGATACTATATAACTTATTGGTTCTGGATAGAAACTGGATCAGCCATTTTTTTCTTTACTTTTTCACTAGTTTCCCCTGTAATCTTAACATTTCTTGAGTGTTTTTCGCCTCTTTGTGAGGAATTGTTCCTGTCTTTTAACAGATGGTGATACGAAAAACAATAAGAACTGAAGTTTCACCTAAAAATGTGGAATTTTTTTACAAAAAAAAAGGAAAGGTTTACGAGGAAGTATAAAGTCAGTGTGTTGAGTAGAGATGGTTTTATTTGGAAAATATTTTTTTTAGAAATAAATAACATCATATTAGTTTTAAGCTGTGGGAAATATCTTGTGGTCAATATGTTAACTTGTTGGGTGATTAAATCATTTATATTAAATTTTTGAATCAATAATTTGCTTGAGAATTGTATAAATATTTTCTTGAAAGAAATTAATCTCAGTTAAAAAAAATTACTGAATATATTAGGTAGGTAGCTAAAGTTTAAACGGATTTTTTCGTGTAATTTACACACCAAATTTGCATATAATAAATCTCCATGTGTTTTTATCATAGGGTTGTAAAAGTCCAGATAATAAATTAATAACAAATATTATCTGCGTGGATAAATCAGACAAAAAAACTGGTAGCAAAAATTTATTTGTTTACATTTCTCTTTCTACTCGTTCCAGAATTTTCATAAAAGAAAACATTTTATAAAAGATTTTAAAAGAAAATTAACAATTTCATAAAGATTGGGGAAAAAAGTAAATATTGTGGAACAAAATATTTTTGACAACAGTTTAATATTTAAAATAAAATTTATCATGTGATATTTTAAAATTCTTCCTTAAAATATATCTTGTAAACAAACTTTGAATTGAAACACATTTCTTCGTACTGTTAGTAAATAAACAATCTAACTATATAGATCAGCTATGTTGCAAAATTCATGGTATTTTAATTTTTAAGTGTTAATATTAGACGAGAGAAAACCTTTATTTACTATATTTATATAGAATAGAATACCCGAAAAATGTACGTAGTGTTGCAAGTATAAAATATGTTAACCACTGTAACTACGCAACAATAAATACAAAAGCGCAGAAATTAAATGCAATGTCTCTATATTTCAAGATAAACAACAATAAACAAGGTTTTATTATTTAAGAAACCTACAATAAAATATTTACTTGTTTTTTAAAGCCTGCAGTTGAGTGCAGAAAGATTGTGTTTTGTATGAAAACCATTTATCAAGATCTAACGTAAATTTATTGACACCTTTAAAAAACTTAACAAACATATCAATTTTATTGTGAAAACGTGAAGACAAATTATTAAATCTTTGTTTCGACAGTGACAAGAAATTTTCAGTAAGGAGTTCTAATTGTTACAGATTTCTCTTAAAATAAATATTTGAGATTTCAAAACACAAAAATGGAGGACAATGACAAATTCGACCGATAATTCTATCAGGGATATGCTGATAGATATCCCTGAAGCTCTATATTCCCAGAATGAATTCAGTTTACGCTCTATATTATCAGAAGGAATTTATTTTTTTATACTAAAGAATTTCAACAATGAATTAAAAGAAAGTCAACAATCACATATTGAAGTTTTTCACTGCATACCTTGAAAATTATTGAAAAATACAATTTTTATTTGCATAAATTTTAAAATAATTCCCACAAAGGCATTTGATATTTTACTTAAGAATAATGTAATTTTGTTTTGCTTAAAGGAGTTCTCTTGAAGTGTAAACCTATAATGATAGATAAATTCTGAAAGTTAGTTAAAAGGCAATTGAAAGCACAATTATAAAAATATTTTAAAAACTGTTCTAAAAACAGCTTTATGGCTTAAAACCGCCTTCACACCAAAGCACGGAGTGTAGCTCAGCCAATCATAAAACGCAGCACAAGACGCCTGAAGCTTGTAATTGGTAACCACGTTTAGCCCTCAAAGTCTTGGGGTGAATGATGTTTAAGCCCCACAAGAACACTTTTAATGATAGAATAATTTAAAAAAAAAAAACATTTCTATAAACTCAAAATAGTTTTTTAAACAGTCTTTTAAATCATTTTATAGCGGTCATCTTGGCCCATTGACAGAAACATCCCTATTCAGCCACATTCAGAGAAATTACTTAACATCGGTAATTCTTAAGTATTCTCCCCTGTTAGATGACAAACGCAATTTGGGTAGTACGCAGAGATAATGGAGAGTTTTTGCATACCGTATTTTGGACGTCCGTTATTTTTTCCTCCCTAGTGCGCATGCTCATAGGAAATTGCGCATTCGTGTCTGTAATAGTGTCTCCTATGAGCATGCGCGCTAGGGAGAAAAAAATAATGGACGTCCAAAATATGGTATGCAAAAACTCTCTAATAACTAGCCAGTTCGTGTTTTGTTTCTAACTTTAGTGGTTTAATTTCTTTTGTTAAATACTGGAGAAATAAACTAATTTTTCATAAATTACAGTTTCAAAAGTTCATTTTTTTGCATTAGAATTTTTCATTATAAAGTTTAGAGAATTACTATGAGTGAGATAGAAAAAACGTATCGAAAACATGCCTGATTCCTTAAGGGACACATGGACAGAGATGAATTTTGACAGCCAGTCATTTGTGAACCATTTGAGCCAGATATTTGGAAAGCATTCTGGCCGCCTAGTAGATTAAATGACCGAAATTCGTTTAAAAAATGTGTGAACAACATCTATTGGTACATATATATGTTCTGTTCGGTAACTGACTTTGAAAAAAATACATATAAATAGGGTTTGCAGGTGATTTAATGTCTGATGTCGCTGATAGTCCTGAAGAAATAGTAAAGGCAGAAATAAACTGTTGGGACGAACCATTAGTGTAAATTGATACAATAATTATTGCCTTTGAGTCAGTAAATCAACGGAAAATGGCCATTTACGGTCAAGTATTTCTTTACAGAGAATTTATGCCGATCAAAGATAAGTCGTTGGTTATCAAAATTGTTAAGGATATTTATCGGTACTTCAACGTATATCTTACAGCACCTGGCGCACGATTCCATCATAAGTCCTTCGGGTTATAACTTGTTCCGATCGATAAGGTGCATACTTCAGAACGAACTTAAAAAATTAGTTAACGACAATGTCATTACATGGCATTACTACGACAATGCAAATTAGTCAAACAATGAATCTTTCCTCGTTTCTAGTGTCCTTTCTGTTCGATATCGATTGAGAAAATTCTAAATACAGCCATCTCGCTCTTTTAAGAATAGAATTGCTTTTGTTTTCTTTTTAAAACTTGTCCTACATCTTAAAAATACATTAAAGCCATAACCTAATATTTTCTAAAATATCTGTTATTTTCGAAATATGCAAGTTGAAATGATAAGAAATTGGGAAATCAAACCATTAATTGACATTTTACAATGAAAATATATTTTCATTGTAAAATGTCAATTAATCGTGTTGTTTTATATTCTTGTACTATTTTTAAGCAAAATAATTTTTTTAAATCTTATAAATTGCATTATAGACAGGACATTGTATGACAGAATGGACCTTTAGTTGTTTCAGATGTTGTTGAACTTAATTTTTGCCCTTACTGAAATAAAAATACATAAGCCTATATCTTTAATACATACATACATACATATATATATATATATATATATATATATATATATATTGTTGTTGTTTCTTATCCCACTTGCCTGGCCAAGCGCACGAGCCCATACGTACTCATGATTGAAGGGGAAGAAAGCAGCTTCTGTTGTGATGAGGCACCCGTAGGTAGAAGCCTGATTTTTGCTCCGTGACGCTCTTACAGTCATAGGAGACCGGGACCTACGGCTTAAAGGGGATTCCGAACCACTACAAACATCCATGGCACCACCGGGATTCGAACCCGAAACCTGTGGCACCGAGCGCCAGAGCGCTAGACACTCGGCCATTCAGGTCCCAAATTCGCAAACGGCACGCGGTGTTCCCAGGTGGTCACCCACCAAGTACTGACCGCGCTCGATGATGCTTTACTTCGGTGATCTAATGAGAACCGGTATATTCAGTATGGTACGGCCGTTGGCCCATACACACACACACGCATATATATATATATATATATATATATATATATATATCTATATACATATATATATATATATATATATACATATATATATATATATATATGTATATATGTATATATATATTAAGAGAGATAGATTTCAGGAAATTAATAAGCAAACAGTATTTCCTACATATATAAATTATATATATCTTGTAAAATCATCCATCTACAGGCTATGATGAATAGGTAATATTTTCATTAAGACACTGATGGATAACTGCCATGCATATTATATCTTTTTGGCGAAAACCCTGAAACTTTACCTAAGGGAGTTTTACTGTCGATGCGCTATACTGACAAATTATGTAACAATCGTAACTGAGTCTCTTCGTTTCTTAAAGCAGTCTATACAACACAATCTATTTCAACACAAAATTTTCGAACATTAGCTCTTCTAATCCCTGAAACTACATATAACTCTATAACGTTTATCCCTGGCATTAAGACTGTGTGAATATTTTTGTGGTTTTAGCCTGACATAGAGGAAATTAATTAAAATGTGATTATCATAAAGGAAATTAACGCTATGCAACATCCTGATGGATAAATTCGACAGTGAAAAACTAAATCTGGTTTAATTTACAAATAGCAGTGACTAACAGTGAAAGTTTCCAAACAGTTATTTGAATATATGTAATATTATATATATGTATTATCTTTTTAAATACCAATCAAACATTGGAAACAGGGAAGAAATTGTCGTAGAAACTAAAACAATGGTAATATTAAAAAATTAACACTAATTTTTTTATATTTTTTTTGTCCATTTTTAATTTTGAAATTAATGTTATCAATATAATAGCATTAATTTTGGTATCACTATATTATAGACTGTAATAAAACGTAATATGCATAAACATAACAATAAATTCATTAAAATATCAAATTCCTGATACATTACGCATCTAGAACGAAACAATGAATTTGTTAATTTACGAAAACAGCTCCTTATAGCTTTAAAAATAGAATTCTTATCCTAATTTACAACATATATATAAATATATTCTTCAACTAATATCTACACCGACATCCTACGAATTTCGAAACTTAACTTCTTCGATAAACTTAGCTTCTTAACTGCCACAGCTAATTCATACGTTGCAATAATATTGATACTGAAGTAAAAACCAGGAGAATACCTGGAACAAAGCTGCAGGCCATTAAAGTTTTAAATACATTAAGCTTGAATAAGCATCTTCTCCGTGACGTTCTGTTGACGAAATAATTAAGTAGCTAAATAATTGGAAGCCTCTTAATGAGCAGATGGTTTAGTTTCAAGCTTAAGCACGAAGACTCGGTCTTTTCAGAATACTTTCCTTCAGATGTCGTTGCTCGTACGAAAAGCGCACCCTGTGAGTTAATGGGGTGGTAATTTTTACCATGCAGGCAACTTCAGCAACATCTTGAGTTTTCCAAAAAATATATATTGCTTATAAAAGTAAGTTGCTTTCTGTAAGGTGTAGCGTGGCAAATTTCTTGAATCTAATAAGTTTCTGAGAACTCTCCCTTTCTGTCTTTGATATCCGGCCATGCGATAGTCAAGAGTATTGGAGGAGGTGCTTAAATTCCATAATTGCATTTCCTAAAGAAATAAACGTAAATTTGTTTGCACAAAAGGGACAACCAGTAATTATTCTGAACAAAAGGAGAAGTTCAAGTGTGAATCGCAATAAACATCTATTTTTAAATAATAGTTTATTTAAACTCTTTGGAATTTATGAACATTAAAATTTGCATTTAAAAAGAAATACAAATGTTTTTTGTATTGTGTGGTGTTGATATATATATAATAACACAACCCATGCACAAACCAAAGGCAAACACATTGGGAGTTTATTTTGCATAGCTCCATTGAATGTTTTATTTTGCATGACAAAACTTATTATTAGTATACCAAATAATAGTATACAACACTATTACCACTATTCGTTATATGTAAATTGTACAATAAAACCATAATAATGTCGGAAAAGACTGGGATGTTTCACATTAAAACGGCATAGGAAAAAAAAAGGGGGAAAAAAGGCAAAAGTAGTTTTGTAGTTAAAAGTAGTAGTTTAAAAATTTCTACACAATATACAATGACAGAATGTGACAAACACTAAGAATACTAAAACTACAGATAATTTTATACAAAATTCATGCATGGCATTAAAACTGGTACAATTATTTTTTTACAACTTTGTATCCTGTTAAATAAAAATATAATTGTTCTTAAATAAATAAATACCAAGCAATATAAAACATCCTTACGGAGAAATTAGAAAATAACAATAAAATCCGTCATGATTTGTCAATAGCAATGCCTAACAACGTAAAAAATCCCAGTCATCTGAATGTATATCTATCTATATATATATATATATATATTAAATACAAATCAATTAATAAAAAACAGTATGACAAAATATCGTTCAAATAAAACAATAACATTAAAGAAATTCTATATCATTAAATTTGGTATGATTTTATGATATTAGAGACTGAAATAAAAAGTAATATGTAGCAAAATAACAAATATTATGCGATAAATTTACAGAATTCCTCATACGTTATGAATTTAAAATGAAACAATGAATTTGGTATTTTACAAAAACAGTTATTTAAAGTTTTAAAACTACAATTGTTATCCTACTTTATAAAAATATAATAAATATCCTTACACTAATATTAATGCCGATATCCTACGAATTTTTAAACCTAACTTCTACAACAAACTTAGCATGTTAACTGCCACGGCTAATTCATACGTTGCGATAATATTGGGACTGCAGTAAAAATCAAAAGAATACCTGGAACAAAGATGCAGCCCATTAAAGTTTTAAATACATTAAGCTTGAATAAACATCTTCTCCGTGACGTTCTGTTGACGAAATAATTAAGAAGCTAAATAATTGGAAGCCTCTTAAAGAGCAGATGGTTTAATTTCAAGCTTAGGCACGAAGACTCGGGACTTTTCAGAATACTTTCCTTAAGATGCCGTCGCTCGCACGAAAAGCCTCCCTCGCGAGTTAATGGGATGGTAATTTTTACCATGTAGGCAACTTGACCAACTTCTTGAGTTTTTCAAAAATGTCTGATGCTTATAAAAGTAAGCGGTTTTCTTTAAGGTGTTGCGTAGGCAATTTTCTGAAATCTAATAAGTAGCTGAAAGCTCTCCCTTTCTGTCTTCGATATCCAGTCATGCGATAGTAAAGCGTACTGGAGCAGGTGCTTAAATTCGATAATTGCATTTCCCAAACAAATAGACGTAAATTTATTTACACAAAAAGAAAAAAACCAGTTAAATATTTTGAGCAGAAAGAATGCTAAATTTAACCTCATAAAACCTGTATTTTCAAATAATTGTTAATTTAAATTCTTAAGAATATATGAACATATAAATTTGCATTTAAAAATAATTCTGCAAATGAATTTAAATGTTTTTGGGTGCATATGTTGTGTTTTTACATAGATAAACATACAGAGACACACACACACGCACACACACGCACACACACACACACGCACAAACACACAAACACACACACACACACGCACACACACACACACACACACGTATATATATATATATATATATACAATGGGTAAAAAAAGTATTGGTAATTGCCTTAATTCATTAATATTGACAAATAAATAAAATTTTATGCAATTTTAGCTGTCGTAATTAAATACAAGACATCTTAGATATATAGAAATAGTAAAAATTTTATTTTAATTTGCATTTTCCACGATTTTTTCTTTCAAAAACGAAATTTTGCATGTCAAAAAAGTATTGGCAAAGTTTTAACTGCTATGCAAATTTTGTTACATTGAAGTCATGTGTTTCGACTGATAAGAAACTCTGCCGGTATAAAGTCTGCAAAACTACTCCATAAGTGTCTATGCATTATTTTACGATTACTGCAGTAAAATGGCTTCGAAATCGAAGGAGTTGGACGTTAGTGTCAAAAGCACAATTATTAGGCTCAGAAATGAAGGTTTAACTTATCGTGCTATAGGAGTGCAGTTCAATATAAGTTTATTTACTGTCAGAAGAGTTGTAAAAATGTTCAAGGAAACAGGATCAACGGAAAATAATACTAGAAGTGGACGAACTCGAATATTTTCTACCAGAGAAGAACGTGCCATTATTAACAAGGTTAAGAAAAACCCTAAAATAAGTGCACCCCAGATAGCTAGAGATGTTGCTTTCACTTCGAAAAAAGTTTCAGCGTACAGACTGTACGGAATGCTTTACACGAGAGAAGTTATTATGAAGGGCAGATAGAAAGAAAACCATTCATCTCGGAAATAAATACTAGGAAGAGGTTAGATTTCGCAAAATCCCACGTTGATTTATCTGAAGAGTTTTGGAACACAGTTATTTTTTCCAACGAATCAAAGTTTAACATTTTCGGCAGTGATGGACGACGATATGTGAGGAGGAGGCCAAATACTGAATTGGAAAAGAAACATTTAACTGCTACTGTAAAACATGGTGGAGGCAGCGTCTTAGTTTGGGGCTGTATGGCAGCTAATGGAATTGGCAACCGGTATTTTATTGATAGTATTATGACAGCAGGTACATACATTGACATTTTGCGCCATACCTTAAAAATCAGTGCCCAAAATCTTGGCTTGGGAACATCATTCGTTTTTCAACAAGACAATGACCCCAAGCATACAGCGAATCTCACCCGTGAATGGCTACTCTACAATGCTCCTCGCCAATTAAAAACCCCACCTCAATCGCCTGACATCAATCCAATTGAAAATTTATGGCACCTGTTGGATCTAGAAATCAAGAAACATAAATTTTCAAGTAAAGACGACCTCAAACGTTTACTCTTGCTAGAGCGGTACAAAATTCCCAACAGTACAACTAAGACCTTAGTTTCCTCTATGAGAAATAGATTACAAGCTGTTATAGATGCAGAAGGTATGCATACAAAGTATTAAACATATACTGATTTTGTTTTCGCTCATAATTTTGTCAATTTCATAATTTTACCAATACTTTTTTTATCAAGTAAAATTAGGATTTTCTCGTAGATTTTGACTGAAAATAAAATTTAAAAGAAAATTTCGTTATATTTGTTTGTCTTTTCTCCTTCTGTAATCGCTATGTTAAAATAAAATTTGAAAACATACTTTGTTGGCAAATATGATCATTTATAGGCAATCGTCAGTACTTTTTTTTATCCACTGTATATATATATACACCCTCATATCCATAAATTAAAGATCATGAAGTTCAGGCAAAGAAAGAGACAGAAGCAAAGCAAATTTGACTTATTTGTAAACTCTATTTAGTAAACGAAAGGTAAAGAGCAAAACAGATGCTATATGTTTGACATAATTAATAAAAATTGCGATTTTTACTCCCTGGGGCAAATTTCAAAAAAGAACCTGTTTACAAAAAACAGTATAACATGGTTAGTATGATGGTTAATATGGAGTATGTCTTAGGGATGATGCAATACAGGCCTTACAACGACTAGGCATGCTGAGTATCAAATTATCAATCTGATCTTGGGTAATATTACACCACTCATCAAGCAATGCCCTCCGAAGTTCCGGTTGACCGTTGGGAGGGGGTTGACGGGCTGCAATTCGTCTTCCAAGCATATCCCACACATGCTTTATTGGATTCAAGTTCGGTGAGTATGCTGGCCAATCCATACGGGTGATATCATCCAATTGAAGGCATTCGTCTACAATGTTTGCACGGTGAGGACGGGCGTTGTCATCCATAAACAGAAATTCAGCACCCATGGCGCCCCGAAACAAACATACATGTTGTTCCAGAAGGACATCCCGATAGATGTGGCCTGTCATCGTTACACTCTGAATATGCAGGTCAGTTATGGAACCAATAGTAATTCCTACCAAAACGAGCCATCCTGCACCGTAACGGTGTCGTTCAATGGTGTTCTCGTGGTAGCCACGGGTACCTGGGGCTCTCCATATGAAAGTCCGGTGAGAATCAGACTGCAAACTAAACCTGGACTCGTCGGAAAACATCACATCAGACCACTGTTGCGGTGTCTACAATGCATGCTCTCTACTAAAGGTTAATCGCAGGCGACAGTGAGTTGCGGTAAATGGAACACATCAGACAGGCCTACGAGCGTATAGACCAATGTTCCCTAAGCGTCTGCACACGGTCTGTCTTGAAATTGTCATACCGGTAGCTGAAGAGAGCTGGCGAGATAGGTCTGATGCTGTGCTCCGTCTGTTTCTTTTGGCAGTAACTACTAAATACCTGTCCTCATTCGGCGTCGTAACTCGGGGGCGACCTGTGCTGTAACATCTATTCACATTACCATCATCTTGGAATCGTTGCCAATGCCTGGAGATGACACTCTGGGCGATTTCAAGTTCCTCGGATACTTCCAGCCGGGTACGTCAACATTCCAGTCGTCCGATAGTTCTACCACGTAAAAAATCATCCAAATGCTTCCTTTGTGCCATAACTATGCGGTTATTGCACTGAAAGGCTTTTAAAGCGCTTGTGAACAATTTTACTTCTTTGCCACCATTCCTTATATACCCCTCTATTACACTCTCGTCATTGTGACGTACTATCCGCGCCATCTAGAGGTTTTCCTGTAATTTGCATATTCTTATTCAAGATGTGTGTGATAATTCTACAGGTGAAATTTTTATTTTAGAGTTCAATTTCTGTGTGATTCTGAATTATCCTTAATTTATGGACATGAGTGTATATATATACTCAAGAGCCAAAACATTATGACCACTTGTCAGTAACGAGTTGGCCCACCTTTGGCACGCAACACAGCTTCAACCCGCCTTGGCATGGATTAATACCACCACCACTTAATATCAGTTTAATACCACTTCCACCTGATCACGTGTCTTCCACGTCATCCAGGCGAGTTCATTGCAAAATGCAGTGGTGGTCATAATGTTTTGGCTCCTGAGTGTATATATATATAACACAACGAATGAACATGCAAGGCAAACAAATTAGAAGTGTTTTTTGTATGCTTTACTGAAGTTTAATTTTGCTTGCAGAATGCTATAACCAGCATTCGTTGCACATAAATTTTATAACAAAACCACGATGTCGTTCTTAAATTTCTCGGGTATCTCCCATTAAAACGCTACACAAAAATAGAAACCGGAAAAAACGGAAGAAATTTTTTTCAATGAGCAGTAATGAAACTAAAAATTATTTGATAAGTATAAAGTTAAAAACTATGAACAGCAAACGATTTCCTAAATTTAAAAATCATATACATCTCGTAAAATCATCCATTTACATGTTATGGTGTATAAGTATTATTTTCCATTAAGACACTGATGTATAACTGCCATGTATATCATATATCTTTGGTGAAAACCCGGAAAACTTCCATAATGAATCTTTACTCTCAATGTGCTACTCTTGCAAGTTTTATAAGAATCATAATTGAGTCTTTTCGTTTCTTAAAGTAGTCACTGCAGAAAACGCAATCAAATGATTCGAACATTAGCTCTCCTAGTCGCTGAAACTGCATTTTAACTGTATACTGTTTAACCATGGCATTAAGACTGGGACAAAATATATTTTGGCATTTTTATGCTGCCATAAATAAAGTTAGTTAAAATGTGATTGTCAAAAGAAAATTAATGCTATGCAATATGAAACGTTTTGTGGAGAAATTGGACAGCGCAAAATTAAACTTCTTTTGATTTATTAATAGCAGTGACTAACAATGTGAATGCCCCCAGTCAGTTATTTGAATATATATCTGTAACGTTATATCTATGTATTATCTTCAATTATTGAAAATAGTTGACAAACTGTCTTCAAATAAACAAAATCGTAATATTCAAAATATAACATTAATTTTATTAGTTATTTTTCTGTTTTTTTTTTCTTTTAATTTAAAATTAATGTTATTAATATAATAAAATTAATTTTGGTATTATTTTATAAATTTATAGACAATGAAACGTAATATTTTGAAAAATAAATATTATTATCTGATAAAAATATAGAAATGCCCATACAAAGTAAAATATTGATCCTAGGAATAAACAATGAATTTGTTAATTTATGAAAGCAATCACTTAAAGTTTTGAAAATACAATCATTATCCTACTTTACAAATCTCTCTCTCTCTCTATATATATATATATATATATATATATTCTTCCGCTAATATCTATGGTGACATCCTACAAATTTCTAAACCTAATTTCTTCGGTAAACTTAGCTTGTTAGCTGCCACGGCTAATTCATACGTTACAATAATATTGAGACTGACGTAAAAATCAAAAGAATACCTGATACAAAGCTGTAGGCCATTAAAGTTTTAAATACATTAAGCTTGAACAAACATCTTCTCCGTGACGTTCTGTTGACGAAATAATTAAGTAGCCAAATAATTGGAAGCCTCTTAAAGAGCAGATGGTTCAATTTCAAGCTTAGGCACGAAGACTCGGTCTTTTTAGAATACTTTCCTTCAGACGCCAATGCTCGCCTGAGAAGCGTCCCTCGCGAGTTAATGGGGTGGTAATTTTTACCATGCAGGCAACATCTTGAGTTTTCCAAAAAATATCTAATGCTTATAAAAGTAAGTGGTCTTCTTCAAATTTCTTGAATCTAATAAGTTGCCGAAAACTCTCCCTTTCTGCCTTTGATATCCAGTCATGCGATACTCAAGCTCACTGGAGGAGGTGCTTAAATTTGATAATTGCATTTCCGAAACAAATAGACATAGGTTTATTTACAGAAAATGGAAAACCGGTAATTATTCTGAACAGAAAAGTTCAAGTGTGAAACTCAATAAACCTATATTTTCAAATAATTGCTTACTTATGAATATTAAAATTTGCATTTAATAGAAAATAAACAATTAAATATAAATGTTTTTTTCTTTCCCTGTGTTGTATATATACATATAAACGGTATATTTATATAAACCTTATATTTCACTATGGAAATCATTAAAAAAAAAACTTTTACTTTTTCCCGGATCGCTATGGTAATTAGATTTGTCCTTTCAGAAAGATACTGATAGATAATAGTCATACATATCATATTTCTTGATACAAATCCGTAAATATTCCATAAGGACGCTTTACTGTAAATTTTCTACACTCTGTAACATTTATAATTGAGTGTTCTCGTTCCATAAAGCAGTCACAGCAGCGCATGCTACCAAAAGATTCGAACATTAGCTCTCCTACACGCTGAAACTACAGAAAACTTTAGAACATTTCTCCTTGACATTAAAACTGGGACAAAATAATTTGATGGTTTTTATCCTGTTAAACAAAAATGTGTTTATCATAACGAAATTTAAAGCTGTGTCATATAAAACGTTTCCATGGAGTTCCCATGTTAGTGAAAAATCAAATCTACTATGATTTACCATTTGCATTGACTAAAGGTGTGAAAGTTCCCAGTTTTTAAATATCCATCTATCTAACTATATATTCTTTTTAGATACAAAACAATAATCAAAAAAAATAGGCAAAAAGCAGTCCAAGTAAAAACAGCTGTAATAGTAAAGAAATGCAGTAACATTAATTTTGGTATTACGTTATAATATTAAAGACTGAAAAAAAAACGTAATTTGTATAAAAATAACTATTTGTATTTGATAAAAATTATAGAATTCTTGATAAATTATGCATCTAAAAACAGAAACAATGAATTTGATAATTTACGAAAACTGACTTTTTTTTTTTTAAAAATATTCTTATCCTACTTTCCAAAAAATAATATATATATTCTTACACTAATATGTCGTTACCCATACGAATTTCTAAACCAAACTTCGATATACTTAGCTTGTTAGATACCACGGCTAATTCTTACGTTACAATAATATTGGGACTGAAGTAAAAATCAAAAGAATACATGTAACAAAGATGCAGCCCATTAAAACTTTAAATACATTAAGCTTGAACAAACATCTTCTCCGTGACGTTCTGTTGACGAAATAATTAAGTAGCCAAATAATTGGAAGCCTCTTAAAGAGCAGATGGTTTAATTTCAAGCTTAGGCACGAAGACTCGGTCTTTTCAGAATACTTTACTTGAAAGGCCGTTGCTCGTACGAAAAGCGTCTCTCGCGAGTTAATGGGGTGGTAATTTTTACCATGCAGGCAACATCTTGAGTTTTCCAAAAAATATCTATTGCTTATAAAAGTAAGTGGTTTTCTATAAGGTGTAGCGTCGGAAAATTTCTATAATCTAATAAGTTGCTGAAAAACTCTCCCTTTCTGTCTTTAATATCCAGTCATGCGATGGTCAAGCGCACTGAAGGAGGTGCTTAAATTCGGTAATTTCAGTTCTCAAACAAATAGACGTAAATTTGTTTACACAAAAAGAAAAAGCGGTAATTATTCTGAACAGAGAGGAATTTCAAGAGTGAAACTCAATAAACCTGTAATTTCTATTGATTGTTTATTTAAACTCTTAAGAATTTATGAACATAAAAATTTGCATTTAAAAACAAGTAAGCAAATAAATATAAATGTATTTTTGTATACATGTGTTACATATAAATATATATATAGTAAATTTGTATAAACCATATATATTTCCCGTAGAATTATCCACATACTGGCTATGGTGATTAGATATTAACTTTCAGAAAAACACTGATAGATAATTGTCATACAGATCATATTTTTTTAGTGAAAATCAGGAAATATTTTTAAGTAAGCTTTACTGTAAATGCAGTACACTCTGTAACAATCATAATTGTGTCTGACAGTTCTATAAAGCAGTTACTGCAGAACACACTACTAAAAGATTCGATCATTAGCTCTCCTACACTGAAACTACAGATAACTTTAAAATAATTATCCTTGACATTGAGATAGGGATAAAATTATATTATGAATTTAATCCTGTTAAAAAAAAAACTTGTTTATCATAGAGAAAATTAAACATATGTCATATGAAATGTCCCCATAGAGAAATTGTTAGTGAACAATCTATTCTAAGATTTACCAATTGCAGTGATTAACGTTGCGAAATTTCCAAGTTATTTGAATATATACATGTGTATATATATATAAAATTATAAAAAGTAACAATTATTATATGTAAATATAAAATAGTTGCTGCAAAGTAAAATAATAACGATCCTAGGACAAAATAATGAATTTGTTAATTTACGAAAACATTTACCTTTAAACATTTTAAAATTACAATTCTTATCCTACTTTACAATATGTATATATATTTATATATATATATATATATATATATATATATATATATATATATATATATGTATATATATTCAAACGAAAATTGTCACAAGCAATATATATGTATATTGTTTCGCTAAAATATATGCCGACATCGAATGAATTTCTAAACCTAACATCTTCGATAAACTTAGCTTGTTAGCTGCAACGGCTAATTCAAACATTACAATAATATTCTGCCTGAAATAAAAATGAAAAGAATATCTGGGACAAAGCTGCAGCCCATTAAAGTTTTAAATACATTAAGCTTGAATAAACGTCTTCTCCGTGACGTTTTGTTGACGAAATAATTAAGTGGCTAAATAATTGGAAGACTCTTAAACAGCAGATGGTTTAATTTCAATCTTAGTCACGAAGACTCGATCTTTTCAGAATACTTTACTTTAGATGCCGTTGCTCGCACGAAAAGCGTCCCTCGCGAGTTAATGGGGTGGTAATTTTTACCATACAGGCAACATCTTGAGTTTTCCAAAAAAATACCTAACGCTTATAAAAGTAAGTGGTTTTATGTAAGGTGCAGCGTGGCAAATTTCTGAAATGTAATAAGTTGCTGAAAACTCTCCCTTTCTGTCTTTGATATGCATTAATGCGATACTCAAGCTTACTGGAGGAGGTGCTGCTTAAACTCGATAATTACATTTACGAAACAAATATACCTACATTTATTTACACATGAAGGAAAAACGGTAATTGTTCTGAACAGAAATTAAAAGTTAAGTGTGGAACTCTATAAACCTGTATTTTCAAATAATTGCTTATTTAAACCCCTAAGAATTTATGAACATTTAAATTTGCCCATTAAAAATAAATAATCAAATAAATATAAATGTTTTTTGGTATACATGTGTTATATATTTACATATATACTGTATATTTATATAAACAATATATTTTACTGTAGAATCATCCACAGAGTGGCAAAGGTGACTAGATATTACCTATCAGAAAGACACTGATTGATCATTGTCATAAATATCATATTTTTTTGCTGAAAATCCGGAAATCTTCCATAAGGAAGATTTACTGTAAATGTGATACACTCTGTAAAAATCATAATTAAATCTTCTCGTTCCATAAAGCAGTAACTGCAGCACATGATACCATAAAATTCGAAAATTAACTCTTCTACACGCTGAAAATACAGATAATTTTACTAAATTTAACCTTGAAATTAAGTCTGGGGCCAAATTATTTTTAGCCTGTCAAATAAAAATTGGGTAGTGATAAAGAAAATTAAAGCTATATCATATGAAACCTTCCCATGGAGAAATTGGTAGTGAAAAGTAAATATGCTATGATTTACGAATAGCAGTGACCAATGTTGTGAAAGTTCCTAGTTATTTAATATACATTGATTATATATACTAAATTGATGATACAAAGTAAAATAAAGATCCTAGTACGAAACAATGAATTCGTTACTTTACGAAAACAATTACTTAAAAACTTAAAAATTCAATTATTATCCTACTTTACAAAAAATATTTATTCTTACGCTAAATCTATATGGACATCCTACGCCTTTCTAAACCTAACATCTTCGATAAACTTAACTTATTAGCTGCCACGGCTAATTCAAACGTTACAATAATATTGAGACTGAAGTAAAAATCAAGAGAATACCTGGAACAAAGATGCAGCCCATTAAAGTTTTAAATACATTAAGCTTGAATAAACATCTTATCCTTGACGTTTTGTTGACGAAATAATTAAGTAGCTAAATAATTGGAAACCTCTTAAAGAGCAGATGGTTTAATTTCAAACTTAGGCACGAAGACTCGGTCTTTTCTGAATAATTTCTTTTAGATGCCGTTGCTCGCACGAAAAGCGTCCCTCGCGAGTTAATGGGGCGGTAATTTTTACCATGCAGGCAACTTGAGCAACATCTTGAGTTTCCCAAAAAAATATCTAATGCTTATAAAAGTAAGTGGTTTTCTGTAAGGTGTAGCTTGGGCAAATTTCTTGAATCTAATAAGTTGCTGAAAACTCTCCCTTTCTGTCTTTGATATGCAGTCATGCGATAGTCAGGGGTATTGAAGGAGGTGCTTAAATTCCATAATTGCATTTCCGAAACAAATAAACGTAAATTTGTTTGCACAAAAATTGAAAATTATTCTGAACAGGAAGAAAAGGTCAAAAGGGAAAATCGATATAACTGTATTTTCAATCAATTGTTTCTTTAAACTCTTAAGAATTAATGAGCATTAAAATACATATTTAAAAATACATATAAATGTTTTTTTGTACATTGTGTTGCGTTTGTATATCTAAGAACACAACATAGGCACACACCACAGACAAACAATTTAGGAATGAATTTTATATGCTCCCTTGAAATTTCATTTTACATGCCTATACTTATTATTAATATACCAAGTATTAGTATACAAAACTATTACTATTATTCGTTGCATGTAAATTGAGTAAAAAAACCATGATAGCATTCGCAAAATTCTGGAATGTCCCATATTACAACGCCACAGAAAAAAATAAAAAGGGTAAAAAAAGGACGAAATTGTTTCAAGATCCGAAATGAGCAGTAATGAAATTGAAAATCATTTAATAAAGAAAACAATTGAAAATTTTTATCGAAGTAAAAACAATATAGATAAAAATATATAAAACACAAATATAATGACAAAATATTGAAAGATGTCGACTAGGTAATCTGTAAAACCGTTATAAATTAGTGAACAAAAACGAAATATATTGTAACATAATGAGAACAGTTTATCAATGATAACTTTTTTTATACATAGCCTTAGAATAGTAAAAACCGTGTAATTTCTGCTTGCTAAATGAGTAGATCGAAGTCAATGGCACAGCTACCGATTGATTCCGATAGCATACAGTAAAAATGGGGGAAGTTCTTCATATTTAAATTCCACAATACAAAGAGAAAAACAGAGAAAAGGGGGAAAAATGGAAGACATTTTTTCAAGATTCGAAATGAGCAACAATGAAAATGAAAATCATTTAATAAACATAAATTTTAAGCAACGAAATTACAATGGCAGATAAAAACATAGAAAAGAAAAATTTGTAAATAATGTACAACGGCAGAATGTGAAAAAAATGTTGACTAGGTAATCCGTAAAATCAAATTAGTGAACTAAAAAGAAACAAATTATAACATCATGAGAACAGCTATACCAAAGATAGATTTTTTTATACGTGTACTTAGGATATTACAAATCATGTTATTTTGCTTGCTGAAGGATTAGATCCAAGTCAAAAGGCACGTCTAGTGATTTATTCTGATAAAATGTAGTATACAAAATAACTTTCCCTTTAGAGCCGGCAAGGTATAGGATTGAAGAAGAAAATGATGTTGTTGTAAATCTTTTTCTAAGGCAATAATCAAATCACGTGATAACATTTCCAAAATTTTAGTAATAATATGGCTATTAAGACAATTGTTCGACCAAAATATTTTAAAAAAATCGTCTGATTCAGTCGGATTATTGCACATTGTGAATCGGTCGATGTATTATAGAATTGAGAAGATATATGAACCGATATAAGATTTCCACTAATTAGCAGCGTGGGAAATTATATATATATATATATATATATTATAGTTATAAATGAGAGGAGATATTGAAAAGCTACACAATTCAAGAATTTTGATTTATTTTAAAAATAAAATTTATTATCTTTGTAAAAAAGAATATGCAATTAACATAAATTTTTATATGATTGGATGGAATGTATAAATCCCATAGAATATGTGAATTAATTTTCCTACAATAATATTTCTTTCAAATGCTTAGGAAAAATTGAAATAAGTTTAATATTATACAATTTCAATAAAAGCAATTATTAAAGAGATACCAATTCAAATTTTCAAATAATTTTGCTTAAGTTCAATGACGAAAGACTATAAGAAACATAAATTATTCAGTTCAGTTGTGAAATATCGATTATAATGTATATTTACTTTTGATAAAAACCAGTAGTCTTCTACATCTTTAACAGAATGAAACATTATAAACTTCTTTACAAGTTTTGTGATGTTTTTTAACACAAGCTTCTCAGTAAATATTGCTTCGATATTCCCGGCCACTCAGTAATTGAATAACGTCTACTCTGATCAGGTGACCTGTGAAGAGTTTGACGAAAAACAGGCTTCCATGTTATCATCGACTGAACAGAAAACTTCTAAACTTTGGGTTAAAGCCGCATTTATATTATAGGAAATAAATATTGATATTTTTTCATTCTCAAAACTGATAAATAAATAAAATTATTAAATAGTTTTAGCAAACACGTTTTCTTCGTACCTCTGAAATATATAATGTATCGAATTTCAATCTCCAGGTTTTACGAAATTAACTTTCACCTAGATTATGTATCGCAGAATAAAATTATATTTTACAAGATATTTATTTTTATTTTTCCTTCTTTTCATCCATAGCTAAACGAATAAATATTGAGAAAAATAGCAATTGTATTATAAACTTGAATTCATTTAACTTCTTATATTTTTCTACTGATATTTTGTTAAACGAACATGAAAGATGAATTTGGTGAATCTAATAAACACACATTGTAACATTGGAACTCCGCATGCTTTGGTAATTTTTATTAATCTTTCATGATGATAATACAAAAATCGATAATACAAAATACAACAATAATTATTTCTTCATTTCCTATAAAATATACGTTTTCCTATTATTATAAATACAGTCATATTAATGCAAAATTTATAAACTTAATATCATGACCATCATGTCATTTTATCTCTACTTTGTCCCTTGCTATATTATACTTCAAAAGCATTACAATGACTGAAATTTTTATTGATAGCATGAGTATGTTAAATCTTTTCTAAAATTGAAGACATAGTGTAACATATTTATTACCATGTTGTAATATATTAAAAAAAAAAAAAAAAAAAAAAAAACATCAGGGCGTTAAACTTTTTCGCATTTGTGGAAAAATAGTTACCTGCGATTGAAGATAAAAATGAAATAGCAAATTTTTATTTTATCAAAAATCCAGTTATAAAGCCAATGATGATGATATGATTAAAGATGTTACATATCACACATTGAGTTGAAGTATAATTGCAATCTTGAGCAATATTATATGAAAAGTAGAAGATAAAGATTTAGAAACATAGAATAAACTGCGTAAACTTAAAATATATATGAAAATAAATCTGAAATCTTCAAAGAATTGTTAAAATTATTTATTAAATTCACTGTAGCATCTTCAACAGACCATTTAAAATGTTACGAATTGATTTTTATTTTCACTAAATGGAGGAAATAAAATATTAAAAAAACTGAATTATAATTTTATATATAGTAAAAACCTTTCGGCTGTATTTGTATTTATCATCAGCTAAAAGTGTTTATTTTTATTTATAATATGGTTATTGAAAATTCACCATAACCTCTACCCGTTGAGAGAATCATTTTGCTAAATTTATATAAGAGGTTTCAATTATTCATATCCATTCCTATTGTATCACAATGAGCATATTAGTGAAACTCTTTGAGGAAGTATAATTAGGCGATATTTTATGTATAATTTGGCGATATATGTTAATCATTAGTCAAACCAGTCAAACTCATTATCTCTAAATTATTGAAATAGCATATAATGAATGGAAATAGCATATAATGAATGGAAATAGCGTATAATGAATAGCATATAATGTAATAAAATCTTTAAAAGACAAAGAATATTTAACAAATTTGTATCCTACTGTAGTATCAAAGAGTTACCCAATATCACTTCAAATACATAGACATTAATAGTTTGGGATATTAAACAAGCATATAAGGACTTAGCCAATACCAAAAAGGGGGCAACCCTTATTTATTTACCGTCATATACCACAATCTAAACTATACACTCCGGTAAGTAAAATTTACTTGGTTGAAATGCAGTAAGTGTACATCTATCCTTCACTACACGTGATAATGTTCCATTGTTATCCAATCCAATGGCGAATTTTATTGCGCTATTTTAATCGTCGATGTTTTAAAAGTACTGACCATTTGCGAATTTATGTCAGCTTTGCTGTAAATTAAAAGTGCGCATAAGGTAAGTATAATAATTTTACCATACCGTGTCAAGGGATGGTAAAAGTATTATAAGGCCAATATGGAGTTTATGGCCAATGGGTTTAGTAAATATTGCTTGTATGTCATAATTAACGATTATTTTATTTCTAACAATTCTTTTAATCTCCTGGTAAGGGTAGTGTTTAATAATTCCGTCATTTTATCATTTCACTACTACATTAATGGCATATCATAAATCTGAAAAAAGGCATGACAGAATCAGTGACTACCTATAATAATGGCTTATGGTTACATTATGGTACGTAAGGCTAAGTTGGTAATTCAATTGCATATTCCAATAATACTGGAATATACATTTACTACTTTACAGTAGTTTTGAGTGATGTTTATCACTAACTGAGACCACTGTTAATTCATTAAGCAGTGAAGGATTTGATAGAAGCTATTTCACTTTTAAGAAAAAATAATATTTAATGCATTATATATCTATATATCTATATATATACTCAAGAGCCAAACCATTATGACCACCCCTACATTTTGCAATGAACTCACCTGGATGACGTGGAAGGCATGTGATCAGGTGGAAGTGGTATTTAACTGGTATTAAGTGGTGGTATTAATCCATGCCAAGGCGGGTTGAAGCTGTGTTGCGCGCCGACTCGTTATTGACAGGTGGTCATAATGTTTTGGCTCTTGAGTGTATATAGCATCTTTGTGATTAAAATGAACAATTTCTTCTTACTTACTTACAACTATCATATTATACTTTAATAAATGCTAAATTAATATAGTTTTTTCCTACAGTACAAGAATATATTTTTTTAAGTTAATACTACACATACACATACATTAAATATGAAAAAAAATATTTTGTTATTGCAAAAACCTTTTTTTACTGATGCATGAGTTATATGAAAGTCATTATTTGTATTTCACAAATTTTCTAAATCCATTATCAAATATCATAGTTCATAAAATAGTGACAACTAATCAGGAGTCGGTATAAAAATTCGATTTAGGATGCGGCAATCAGGAATCTGAAATATTTTTGGCCGGCTCCCAACCTCTGTTTAGCACTGATATTTGTTATCCATATTCTATACGCATTAGTATGTGAGAGGGATTTTGTTTTTCTTGGAGGGTGTACTTTATCATTAATGACAATATAGTGTGTAATAGTATATAGTAGTTAATGTTAAAAAAAATATAAGCTGTTTATGCTGAAATATTGCATTGTGAAAAAGACTATCACAAAGTCTGCTGGAAAAGTGCATGATTTAATAAATGTTTCACCTCTATTCCTTTCTGAAAATTATCTTCAATTTTATTTATTGATTCAAGGAATTTTTAGTGTGATTAACTTTGGACTACATTCTTTTAAAATTTTGTTTCAACTAACACTTAGTATTCCTAGATTACTTTATTTTAAAATAAAATTTCCCAACAGTACGAAAGACAACACAAAGAATTATTTATTTAACGTTTTAATTTCATATTTTAACAAAAGTTTTGTAAGTTTTTGGTATCATCCAACAAAAAGTAAATATCTTGAAATTTATTTAAAACATTACAATATGAGTTTATATAACTCCTTTAAAATTAAAAAATATATATATATTAAATTGTGTTCTGATTTTATTTAAAATTAATTGTTTGGTTTAATTATTTTAAAATCATTTAATACTTATACATTAACTTAGTTGGGTAAAGTGACTTTTATGATATTTATTCACCAAAAAAATAATTCATATATTTACAGCATTAACTTTATTCTTACACAAATCTAGACTTATTGTCACAAACCATTATTCATTAAACGGTGCAAAATGTCTGTCAAATTCATACTCTCAGTTTCTCTCTCATACTCCAGTGCCATCTTTCTGTCTTAACTCCCTGAAGACCACTTCACTCTTTATAATCGCTTCACCCTTGACCACAAGGGGGCATCTCTTGGCTCTTTATGGGTCAATCCTGTCTCTCTGCATTTACAAGTAGAGGTTGTTCAAATTTCCATAATTTATGTGTCTGGATGTGCTCATTTCACTTACAGATAATTACTGTTGCTAATTAATTATCTTAACGAATTCTACTCTCCAAGGATTAACTTTGAAATTTAAAGCTGGCTAAATTATCAATGTACGTATGCAATATGATTCAGAAGTATGCACGAAGTGATTATTAAAACATGATAAAAGAATTAACTATTGCTTTATTATGGAACAGTATGTTAAGATTTTATAATTTAAATATACTGAGTCAGTTCTGGAAATGCCTATTTTAAGAATAATATATATGAAATTTCTTTGGTAATAGACCGATAAAAGTTACACAGCTAACAGTTACACTTTAGGTTATATGAGATATTTATATGAGGTCCATAAATAGTTAGTGAACTGATAATTAGTTTGCAAGACGCCAGAGATTCGAATTCGTTGGAGGCACTACAAATTGCATTTGGTAGACTCGATGGTGATTTGGAACTGTGTATAGTGCATCTTTGATTATTATATCAATTGTCTGAAATTTTCTTTTTATTTTCTTATGAGATAAACAGTGCAGTTCGCTTTAAATTTTTCCCAAAATCCAATTTTCTACCTTCTCAAATGCTCGTGGCAAACACCTTATGCAAAATGTAGCATATGTTTAATTCAATGTACTGTTAATATTAGTTTTTGTTGTATTAATTAAAAGATGTAGTAGTTAATCTAAATTATTCGATTAATTTTCAATCTGTGTTGCAATAGCATTATAGAAAGATGAAATTTATTTAGAGATAGGAATTCAATTAAGGATAATAATTTTATTATTGAAATCACGAGCATTTCACGATAGTGTCAGTCAAGTCCAAAAATTAGAATTATTAGAAAAAATATATATTTGTTGGGGTAAGAATATAATACTATTCTTATTTTTATATTGTTAATTCAAAAATATAAATAGTATTATAATTCTTCCAAAAGCCTATTTTTTTATTTCTCAAATGCTCGTGGCAAAACCTGGTGTAAAATGTATCATATTTTAATTCAATGGACAAGTGATACTAGTTTTTGTCGTATTAATTAAAAGATGTAATAATTTGTCTAAATTATTCTATCAATTTTCAATCTGTGATACAATAGCATTTCAGAAAGATAAAATTTATTTAGAGATTGGAATTCAATTATAGAGAACTATTATATTATCAAGATCACAAGAAATATCAGAAAAAAAGGGCATATTGAAGTGAAGTCTAACAAGTGGGGGAATTAGAAAAAAATTATATTTGTTGTGATAAGATTATACTACTAGTCTGTTTTTATAATATTAATTAAAACTAATAAACATATATTGTTGCTTATATAAAACATTAATAGTCAAACAATAAAGAAACTCGAGGCTGTAGTTTCTGCTGAAGTTGATGACACGTATTCCATTTATAAACTGAAGCTTTCATTTAAGCTTTTTCCAACCTACACAAATCAATTAGTGATAACTTTTGTTTTGCTTTCATGCTATTGATTGACGCTGGAGTTTAATTTATTTTGATAACAAACCTTTCCTCATAATTGAATATTATCAAAACTTTTTGACTCATAACTAATAAATTATCAAAATCATAACAATCGCTAGCAAAAGTTTATTTGTACAGATAACATTTGAAACTCAAAAGTAAAATGCTCTCCATAACATGACAGCAGCCTATTCCACGATACAAAACTCAGATGAGTGAACCCAAAGCAATCCATTATCAACGGTTGGTCCGTTAATTAACTTTTAATCATCTTTCTGCAATCGTCGACTTCTTGAGCCTAACGAAAACAAATGGATATTCTGCAATGAGAGACCGAGAAATGTACATTTTCCATTAATTCATCCATTTCAACAGTTAACTGATAACCATCTCGAATTCTGATCAAATGGAAAACTGGATGAGCAATTTTCTAACTCAATTTAGGGAAACACGTTCATTGTTACATTTAGCTTAATTGAATTATGAAACTCGCACGTATTCATTTGAGGCAACTGTGAAATGAAACACACTGTTGGTCTTTTTTTTACAATATTAAGTGTTGCTGTTGGTAAAGTTATTCCACACGTAATCATTTTGTGTTAGAAATTAATTATTTACAGTTTGTCATTGTTGATTTTTGTTAATCGTTATCCCTAAAAACATATGTTTATTTTATTATTGTTTGTCCGTTTTATAATTTTCAGTGATATGTATGATTAGTATTTAGAATTCACAAAACAGGCATATATTTGGTATTTGCTTTGAAAATATATGGCTTATTAAATCTCTCTATTTTTGTTTCATAATTTTTAAAAATAAATGTATTTAGTCAAAATTCCCAATGTTTTTAATATATGTGATTCAAGTAATTAAGTAGAAACATATGACACATAATTATATTAGAAATATATGGCACATAATTATATTAAAAATATATGATACATAATTATAACAAAAATAAAAGACGACACATAATATGAGGTAAAGTAAATGCAAACAAAAACGACTTTAGAACTACAAAGAGCTCCTTTAGATATCATAATCAAATATGGATAATTGTTTTTCAATTTATAAATAAATATTATATACATTTTTAATTTTTAATTTTTCTCAATTTTTAATATTTTGCTTTTTTAAATATAAACTTCTTTTTATAAAAATTTTATATTTTATTTTATTTTTTTACTTTTTAATTGTTTTTAATCTTTTTTATATTTTACTTTTTTAGCTATAAATTTATGGGCTTATGCTAATTAAAAACTCATTTAATATATTTAAAAATATTTTGTTTAAATCTATTCGTATTTGCAAAAGTAAAATAAACGAAACATATATATGAAAACATATATGAAAATTATTTGTTTCCATTTGTAAAATATAATTTAGACTAGACTAGAAAATAGGGAGATAAACAATTCGATAGACAGATAAAGACTAGAAAAGACGTCTTAACACTTAAATATTTTAAATTTAAAAGTTAATTTTAATCAGCTGTAAAATTTTAAATTATGAATATAATGAAAGTAATTTGAGCTGATATATTATTTTAATAAGATCATCAGATAATTAATTAATAATCAAATTTGAATTGATAAAAAAATCTTCTTATTATCCAATAACACATAAATCATAAATAAAAGCTTTATACTTATACTCACTTTATATTTTTCAAAACATTTTTGTTCGAGTAACCGTAGTATTTAGTCTGCATTTTAAATGTATTAAACATAGCTAGCTAACTTAGATATATTTAATAAATTAAATATTAGCTGAAAAAGCTAATTTATGTAGGATAAAAAATATTCAATGCAGCAACATTAAGTAGAACGTAATTAACTTTATTGCGGTCAATTAGCTAATGTTAGCGGCAATGTATTCAATGAAAGTCACATAGCTTCTCATTAATTTAGATTCATGATTCACTAGATATTGGAAGTACCTGTTCAATAAATCATTAATTAATGCATTTCTCTTGTACTCTGGTGAAGGTGAAAATAAAAGAGAGATTTTCACATTTGATGACGCTAGCGCAATAATAATAATAATATCTTAATGGAAAGGCCAATAAAGAATATAGGATATATTATATTAAAGAATAACTTGATTTAGCAATTTTTTAAACACATAGAATGTTTCTTATTAAAAATATATTGCTTATAAATCAATTACATCATTGTAGTTTTAATAAAAGTTTAGGTAATATTCTACCAAATTAATATAGAGAGTTCTCTTAATTAATTGTTCTATTTTCATATATTTTAATAAATATTAAATCTAATGTTATATGGAAAATTTAACTAGTGTTAAAAATAAAAATTTACTTAAATAATGAGTAATGGACAGAAAACAGTTAATTCAATATCGCGCTGTATTGAAATTTTTTAAGATTTATTTACATCCTAATAATTTAGAAAAGGGTGTTTTTCGACCTGATAGATTATATAGAAATTTTGATATGCAGAGATGTTTTTCATTTAGTTAATTGTATTTAATTTATATTACCATATAAACTCAAGAAAGAAATATCAACATTTATTTTGATATCCATTTTGAATATTTGCAAATGTATGTATAATGAAATAAACCTTTATAAATATTAGTTTAATTAAAAATTTTAAAAAAAAATTATTTTAATAATGATCAGTTTTCAATTCATAAACAAGGTGAATGATTGTTTTCCTTAACAAATACATTTATATATTTACAACTTTTATAAACTGAAAGCTATAAAGCAATTTACAGTGATAAATGATTTGAATGATGAATTAAATTAAAATATTTTTTTCTTATTTTACTATAATATTATAAGTCTTATATTTTTATAATTATTATTATTTTAGTTCTTATATTATAAATGATAATAATAATTGTAAGTCATTATAATAATAAATAATAATTATAAGTGATTATAATAATAAATAATAATTACAAATCATACTCTACCACAAAACCTATTTTTCACTGTCAAAGAAAATATTTATTTTACTGATTTACATTTAATGTTATTGTTAGAATATTTTTAATTCGAGTTATAAAAGCAATATGACATGAAAAGTAACACATTTTGCTTTTAGATGTGAACATATAATAATGTGATAAAAGTTAAAATATTTTTGGTCAGAATAAAAATAAAAATTCCTGATCGACTTAGATTTAGAACTTGCTAAGGCAATCTAAATTTTGATTCATGAAACTCAAACAGAAATTAACACTAGGAAAAAAACCTTACATCATTTTGAAAAAGGTATTATTATTTTTCAAAAAAAATTTAAAGCACTATTTAAATAAAAGTAAAGATTATTTCAATAGCAATACCTCAATCATTTTTAATAATTCATCAAAAATTTAATATCTTCTTTCCATGAAAGCAAATCGAATATTACATGAATTCATTTTGGAAAAACAGTCATCTTTCCCATACATTTTTTTTTGTTATTTTTTTTCAAGAATCGTATTCTTTAATCTCGAAATATAAGTTGTACCTCAAATCTGCACGAACATAATTATTTCTGGGAGTGAAATACCATAACAAACTCATCTCAATTTGACCTTTTTACCAAATCCCTATAGCCCCCAATTAAATGATGTGTTGTCCTTGTTTACATAAATCTCCATGTCGCTGGATTCGTTTCTTTGCTGCCATTATCTTCAGAAGATTAATATTTAATTTCCTTTCGCTCATGTTTCCGAGTATTACTTTTCTTACTTTTTTTGTGCACAGTATTCACCGGAGACAGTATTTCGCTTTCTTAATTTCCTGTACTTGCTATTACTTATTCACTTAGTAGCACAATTCATCTAAATATTCATTTTCAGAAGCCTTTCCATTTTCAAATTAAAATTTGTCTGGGAGCGGTTTAAGTCAGAATAATCTGAGAGAAGAACTACTGTCATTAAAGAGGAGTGCTCCTAAAAATGAAGAGAATAGCCTATGTACTACTTTAATGGATGATTACTTTCATTTGAAACATAACTCTTAAAAACTTTACAATTCAAATTCAGTAGGTGAAATTTAAAGTCACAATAGAAATAAATAAAAAAACTGAAAATATTTTTTTTTCAAAGTTCTTAATTGCTATTATAAATAAATATTTATAAAATAGTAATATGCATAGTTTATATTGTAAGAAATTTATGAATATTTAATAGTGAAACTAGAATGCTACATTACATTAGAAATGTTCCTAAAAAAATAGCATTATTTGCATTTGTTAAATTGAGTTTTTTGTAAACTGTATGATTATCGTAAATATATGCAATGCAATTAAGAGATAAATTATAGTTATATTTATATTTATATTTTTTTTATTATTTTATACATTTTCGGTTGTTATTATTTTTTTATTATTATGAATTTAGAATCTATTTTTTAATTGCATTGCATATATTTATAATTAAATGATTGTAAATATATGCAATGCAATAAAAAAATAGATTAAAAAAAAGTTATAAAGGTATTATTATTAGTTAAAAGTTCAATACAAATTCTCATCAATTTATCTTTTAAACTTGTTAAGGCAATCTAAATTTTATTTCATAAAACACATTCAAAAGTCAACCCTAGAAAAAATCCCTCAGTTTAATTTAAAAACGTATTATCATTCTGCAGATAAAAATGTAAAGCACCATTTTAATAAAAGTAAAGATTATTTCAATAGCAATATCTCAATCATTTTTAATAATTCATCAAAAATTTAATATCTGATTTCCATGAGAAAAAATCGACGATTGCATAAATTCATTTTGGAAAAATAGTCATCTTTCTTATTCATTCATTTTTTGTTATTTTTTCATGAATCGTATTTTTATATCTCAAAATAGTGGATTGTACCTCAAGTCTGCACGAACATAATTATTTCTGGGAGTGAAATACCATAATAAACTCATCTCAATTTGACCTTTTTATCAAATCCCTATAGCCCCCAATTAAATGATGTGTTGTCCTTGTTTACATAAATCTCCATGTCCCTGGCTTCGCTTCTCTGCTACCATTATCTTCAGAAGATTAATATTTTATTTTCTTTCGCTCATGTTTCCGAGTCATACTTTTCGTTCTTTTTTTTTGTGCACAATATTCACCGGAGACAATATTTCGCTTTCTTAATTTCCTGTACTTGAAATTACTTATTTACTTAGAAGCGCAATTCATTTAAATATTCATTTTAAGAAGCCCTTCC
Organism: Caerostris darwini; assembly: GCA_021605075.1. Classification (NCBI taxonomy): domain Eukaryota; kingdom Metazoa; phylum Arthropoda; class Arachnida; order Araneae; family Araneidae; genus Caerostris; species Caerostris darwini. Next base: position 181,446 of record BPLQ01006773.1, read on the forward strand.
ATTTTCAATTTAAAATTTGTCTGGGAGCGGTTTGAATCAGAAGTAATCAGAGAGAAGAACTACTGTCATTAAAGAGGAGTGCTCCTAAAAATGAAGATGCGCTATTTTAATGAATGCATTGCTTTCAATTGAAACGTAACTCTAAAAATTTTACAATTCAAATTCAGTACGTGAATCTTAAAAACACAATAGACATTAAAAAACTTGAAAATAGTTTTATTTTAAAGTCCTTAATTGTCATTATTAATAAATATTTATAAAATTGTAATATGTATATTTTCTATTGTAAGAAATTCATGAATATTTAATAGTGAAACTAAAATGCTACATTACGTGAGAAATGTTCCTAAAAAATAGCAATATTTAAATTTATTAAATTGAGTTTTTTTAAACTGTACGATTATCGTAAATATATGTATGGCTATAAAGAAATATTGTGTCTTAAATGGAAATAAATTATAGTTTTATTTATATTTTATTATATTTTTTTTTAATATTTTATATATTTTTTAGTTATTATTATTATTTTTATTAATATCTATTTAGCCTCTATTTTTAATTGCATTGTATATATTTACAATTGAATGATTGTAAATATATGCAATGTAATAAAAAATTAGAGTAAAAAAATTAAGAAGTATGATTATTAACTAAAAATTCAATAACATTTTTCATCGATTTAGCTTTTAAACTTGTTAAGGCAATCTAAATTTTATTTCATGAAACTCAGACAGAAGTCAATCGTAGAAAAAAGCCGCTGCTCATTTTGAAAACGTATTATTAGTCTGCAAATAAAATTTAAAGAACTATTTAAATAAAAGTAATGATTATTTCAATAGCAATACCTGAATCATTTTTAATAATTCATAATCAAAAATTTAATATCTACTTTCCACGGAATAAAATCGAATATTACATAAATTCATTTTGGAAAAAAAAATCTTCTTTCACATCCATTTTTTGTTGGGTTTTTTATCAATCGTATTCTTTAATCTCGAAATAGTGAGTTGTACCTCAACTCTGCACGAACATAATTATTTCTGGGAGTGAAATGCCATAATAAATTCATTTCAATTTGACCTTTTCACTAAATCCCTATAGTCCCCAATTAAATGATGTGTTGTCCTTGTTTACATAAATCTCCATGTCCCTGAATTCGCTTCTTTGCTACCATTATCTTCAGAAGATTAATATTTAATTTCCTTTCTCTCATGTTTCCGAGTCATACTTTTCTTACTTTTTTTTCTCCACAGTATTCACCGGAGACAGTATTTCGCTTTCTTAATTTCCTGTGCTTGCCATTACTTATTTACTTAGTAGCACAATTCATCTAAATATTCATTTTCAGAAGCTTTTCCATTTTCAAATTAAAATTTGTCTTCGAACGGTTTAAATCAGAGTAATCTGAGAGAAGAACTACTGTCATTAAAGAAGAGTGCTTCTAAAAATGAAGATGTACTACTTTAATTAATGTTTTACTTTCATTTGAAACATAACTCTTAAAAATTTTACAATTTAAATTCAGTACTTGAATCTTAAAAACACAATAGAAATAAAAAAAGCTGAAAATAGCTTTATTACAAAGTTCTTAATTGTTATTATAAATAAATATTCATAAAATAGTAATATGTGTATTTTGCATTGTAAGAAATTCATGAATATTTAGCAGTGAAACGAGAGTGGTACGTTACGTTAGAGATGTTCTAAAAAATTAGCAATATTTTAATTTGTTAAATAGAGTTTTTTTTTAAACTGTATGATTATTGTAAATATATGAAATGCAATAAAGAAATAGTTTGTCTTAAATGGAAATAAATTATAGTTTAATTTACATTTTATTATATTTTTTTAATTATTTTTTTTAGTTATTTTTCTTTTTGCCTTATTATCAATTTAGTCTGTATTTTTTCATTGCATATCATACATTTACAATTGAATGTTTGTAAATATATGCAAGCAACAAAAAAATAGAGTAAAAAAATTAAGAAATTATTATTATTAGTTAAAAGTTCCATAAAATGTTTCATCGATTTAGCTTTTAAACTTGTTAAGGCAATCTAATTTTATTTCATGAAACTCATACAGAAGTCAATCCTAAAAAAAATCCGCAGCTCATTTTGAAAAAGTATTATCATTCTGCAAAGAAAAATTTAAAGCACAATTTAAATAAAAGTAAAGATTATTTCAATAGCAATACCTCAATCATTTTTAATAATTCATCACAAATTTAATATCTTTTCTCTATCAGACAAAAAAAAAAACCTATCGAAGATTACATAAATTCATTTTGTAAAAACAGTCATCTTTCACATTCATTTCTTTTGTTATTTGTTTTTTCATGAATCGTATTCTTTATTCTCGAAATAGTGAGTTGTACCTCAAATCTGCACGAACATAATTATTTCTGGGAGTGAAATATCATCATAAACTCATCTCATTTTGACCTTTTTACCAATCCCTACAGCCCCCAATTAAATGATGTGTTGTCCTTGTTTACATAAATCTCCATGTCCCTGAATTCGCTTCTTTGCTACCATTATCTTCAGAAGATTAATATTTAATTTCCTTTCTCTCATGTTTCCGAGTCATACTTTTCTTACTTTTTTTTCTCCACAGTATTCACCGGAGACAGTATTTCGCTTTCTTAATTTCCTGTGCTTGCCATTACTTATTTACTTAGTAGCACAATTCATCTAAATATTCATTTTCAGAAGCTTTTCCATTTTCAAATTAAAATTTGTCTGGGAGCGGTTTAAATCAGAGTAATCTGAGGAGAAGAACCGCTGTCATTAAAGAGGATTGCTCCTAAAAATGAAGATGAGCTATTTTAATGAATGCATTACTTTCATTTGAAACAAAACTCTTAAGATTTTACAATTGAAATTCAGTGCAGGAATTTTAAAAACACAATAGAAACAAAAAAAAATGGTGGTAAAATGGGTGGAAATAGTTTTATCTCAAAGTTCTTAACTGTTATTAAAAATAAATACTTATAAAATAGTAACATGTATTGAATGGCATGGGCTTTATTGTAAGAAATTCATAAATATTTAATAGTGGAACAAAAATGCTACATTACATCAGAAGTTTTCCTTAAAATATAAAAATATTTAAATTTATTAAATTGCTTTTATATATTGTATGATCATTATAAATATTTGCAATGCAATGAATAAATAGCATGTCTTAAATATATATAAATAAATTATACTAATACTTATATTTTATTTTATATCACTGTTATGAAATTGTAAAAAAAAAATTGTTTTTACTGTCATTTAAAATATTGTTTATATTTGAAAGTTAATCTGGATTAAAAAAAATGTGACAATAAATTAACTAAGTTTTAAATTTACTGCATAATTGACATAATTTAGTGCATTTTGGTAATTCTGAATTTTCATATAAAATTCTGAAATATTAAGAATAGCTGTAGCTCTACTTCAATTTTGAAAAAGAAAAAAAAAATGGTGAAATTTTCAATTTAGATATAAGTGTCAGTAAAATCTTTTTCTAAATCCAATTCGATATTAATCAGTACCATATTAAAAATTTATCAACGCAGAACAATACTTTTTTAGTTTAAATTCAATAATGTTTTTTTTTCTGATAAATAAATTTGGATAAAGAAAGAAAACATATATTTATGGAAATGTATTTCCTCAGTTGAAAATGTATTATGGAAACCTTATGAATTATTATTAATTAATTAATTTATGCATGTATATAAATATTAAGTAATTGGTTTAAAATGTTATACAGAAATTTTATCTGCATTTTTAAGCAAGGCCTTTTGTATTATTAAAGCTTGAAGTTATTATTAAATTATTATTATTATTATTAACTTATTATTATTAAATTCTGTTTCTAAATTATTATTCACTTTAAAAGAACATTTTATGCAAAAAAATTTAAAAAAATGTTATGGTATAAAAAGAATTATGTTAAACTTATGATAGATATACTTTATTTCTTGTTACATGTTTATAATATCATTGAACTTTTTGAAACAAATTGCTTTGATATTCGCTTTTCAGTAAGAATATTGTTCTAAATCTTATATTATAAGAAGCAGTGAATAGTCCTATAAAAAGATTATATATATATATATATATATATATATATATATATATATATATATATATATATATATATATATATATATATATATATATATATATATATATATATATATATATATATATATATATATATATATATATATATATATATATATATTCGAGTACGTTAAGTAACGAAGAAGAAAAAGCCTGAAAAAATTTATTTAATCTTTTTAAAGAACAAAAAAAAAAAAAATACGAAATAAAATAAAATAAAATAATTTTCTTCCGTCAAACATAAAAGGAATTTTAAAATTAATTTGTGTTTAAAACTATTTCATAGGCAAAACAATAAGTATTTTTTTTTCTTTTTATTTGACGAATATAATTAAAAGAAAATTTATTACAAATTAATTCAACAAAGCATTTGAATATTTTGTTCTGGAATTAGTGAATGACTTAGGATGGAGAAAGGTTTGTGAGATGGAAAATAATTTTTACTACAAAAGAATCGTTTATGCCTTTAATAAACATGGAATTTAGGAAAAGGCTTTTAATAATAGAAAATATATCAAAAGAATATTGAGTCATGGCCAAATATTTTCAGCATCTGGTATGTAACATCTGTTAGTATTTGGTGAAAACATTTTAGTATATCAATACTACTACAGAATCAACTCTATATCTCCATATATCAACACTATATCTCCATACTTTATAAGAAGTAAGAAGAACAGTTTTTGTAACAAATAAAGGGGAAAATGTTTTATCCATTTCTATAAAAGAAATTCTATTGTTATTGACATATTACATATTAATGGGGTCATATAAACCAATTTAAAAATTGCTTAGTACAAGCAATACATAAATACGAAAGCAGTTAGAAAAATACATACATAAATGAAATTTTTTCTCTTTATTTTTCATACTTTTCTCTTTTATTTTCATACTTTGATCTTGTCGAGGATCACTAGATTTGACGTTCACGCTCTCCAAAGAGGATCACCACTTTGGTTATGTATTTCCCTCAGGGTGTTCCGGAATTGTGACTTTGTCTGGCCATTCCATCCAATGTTGTTAAGGATCTTTTGAGTTTTGTTGGAATTATTCTTGACTGCAAAGTTTTTGACATCCACCCATTTTTAAAAAAAATATTTTGACGCACGTGAGTCGTATTCTAAACAGAATCATGTATCAAACAAACGGGATGTATATCAAATTAGACTTATTATTAAAAGCTTACGTATACCAAGGTAAATTAATATATCTCTTTATTTCTCAACTACCAAACTATTTAAATAAATGTCACATTATTTTCAATAAAAAAACTGAATTTGATGTTATTGAAAATCATAACTACTTATTGTTGAAAATCGAGACTTACATCATTATCGTAGTTGCTAAAATATTTTTTTAATTGTTAATTCTCAGAGTTGGATATTTAATATCTGTACTTATTATGGTTTGTGTTAAAGAATAATAATTTACATCGTTGAAAATCCCAATAATTGTTCTATTCTAAAGTAATGTTTAGTTCATTTTTTTGTCTATTGTGTAGTACAGAATTAAGAAAAAAAATTGCAATGAAACAATATGTGATAGCAGAAAAATCTTAGTTAAATTCTGAAATTATAAGATGATTGTTAAATATAAACTGAAATTATAGTATTCAATTTGAAAACATAAATTAAGTTGAGCGAGTTGAATAAAATAATTCAAACACTGCTTAATAGTAAAATATATATATTCAAAAGCAGTTAGAGGGAATACATACATAAATGAGAATTTGCCAAATTCAATTTATTTACCATAATTGTACTTTGTTGACGTATACCAGGTTTGACATTTACTAAAATTCTGTCTAAACAGTCATTCTTGTTTATTCTTCTCAGAATGTTGCGCCATTCCAGACAATGCTATTGGTGCTTATTTGGACTTAGTTGTAGTGGAACTTCTCTTCAAAATATTTGACATCCATCTAATTGGTAAAGAAGTGAACCATATGACTTATGTTGTAAAAGAAGTCCATCCAAAATGTTCATGTTCAGATAAGATATAGATAAAGTTGGACTTATTTTAAAATGGACGTATGCCGATATATTTATTTTTTAGAGATTTCAGTTGTGACTATCATCATTTCTTAGTAAACATTGCATTAAATAATTACAGAAAATCCATAATAATCTTGCCATTTACTCTTGATTTAAATCTTGCTATCCCGAATTGATATGAAAATTATCGCACAGGTGACAACAACTTTGTTTATTTTTCAAATCAGAGACACCAATGCATGAAGCAACTGGGAATCGGACTTTTCTTTATTCGCACAATTTTGCAAATTAATCGAGTAAACGACAATAATACGAGACAATTGAAAGTCTAATATTTCGATTATTATTATACAATAATTAGATGTGCAATATTTGTGTTTTAATAATTCATTGATCTAAGGTATGTTGTCATTATATATTTAGCAATAGGAACTTTGTTATTGGACCATGGTAAACCAAAGATTGAGATAGATTTCCTGCTGAAGCAACATATCAATATTATTGATAGTCCAAAATATATTGGTATTGGTTATCTATGATTCTCTGTAATTGTGTATAATTTGTACCGATTGCGTTAATTATTTATTGACCCACTCTTCGGGACAGAAATTGTTAGGTATTTGTCAAATACACACATTCTATTACTCAAATTAGTAAATATTCATTTTAAATCCATTAAAAGTATTAATTTAAAGCACAACGAAGGTTAAGTTCTTCAAAATTTTATCTTCATGATACAGCAAAAGGAACATTAATCGTAGTAGAACATAAAAATAATTACAAGTGTAACTGTCAAGTGTCTTTTAGAATATATACCTCAAGTCAACAATATCTCAATTGAAACAAATAATCTATTCTGTAACACTAATACATCTTTATATTTGTGCATTTTTAAATTAAAATTTATGAATTGAAATAAAAAAATAATTTTTTTTAAAAATTGACTACAAAGGTAATCAATGAAATACATGAATGCTAGTGCTGCGTATATTTTATTCTAATTGATAGTATTGATTCTTAAACATTGTTATGTAAGATTGTTGTGGTGGTTATAAAAAAAAATGGAAAATGAAGTTTTGGGATGCCATAAAAATCTTATGTTAGATTAATTATTTAAATTTGTAAAAAAAAAAAAAAAAAAAAAAAAAAAAAAAAAAAAAAAAAAAAAAAAACTTGTATTCCTTAAATGTATGAAATATTTAACTTATCAATACATTTCATATATTAATCAAATTATCATCAAATGTCTGGAGAACCGGCTTCTCCTTTTATATCTAATAAGACAGTATACACTGCAAAGACACTCTCGAATGAATTAATGGACATTAGTTTATTGGAATAATATGTCCTTATGTTGGAGGAATAGAAAACCCACTGGTCGTAAAATTTTGGTAGGATACTGCTGAGTTGTCAGAGTTTACCTGGCAATAACAAGCTCTAATTTCTTTGTAAAGATTAAAGCATCATATCCAGTGGAATTTGTTTATTAGTATCATATATGGGTAATTTATACATTATGGAAGGCTTTTTCTCCTGGAAGACAATATGCATGTTGTCTAAAATCCTTGTTACCGAGGCTGAAATGAAATTTGGCACACAATCCATTTCTGCATACCCCAATTCACTCTATCTATACGCAATTGAAGGTGATTTTTTTTGTGGATTAGTATCAAAAGAGGAATGTTGGATGACTGAGCTAAAGTATGGGTTGGTATCATCGTAATGAAACCTATAAAAGTCTGATTCATATTGCTTATTTTATGACTGTATTACACTATACCAGTTTACTGCCAGCTGAAATGCAGTTGCAAATCTATTCCTGACAGCCCTTCATTGCAGCGAAGATCACCTGGTTCATTTATTACTCCTATGGTTCCATAACATTGCAATTAGGAATTTGTATTTGATTGAGAATAATGCTGTGATAACATGTTAAAGTCTGTTTCGCGTAGTTCATTTTATGAAGACTAATGTTCTAATATGATTCCAGTATACTTCCAGCTGAGATGACGTTGCATTTGCATTCCTTATAGCAAATCATTGGAGTTGGCAATCACTTCGCCCATTTATTAAAAGGGTTCTTCCAGTTTATAAAAGTTAGTGCTGTTAACAGATTATTATGCTTAATTTATCTCATTAAACATAATAATTTATTAACGGCACTCACTTTTCTATAAACAAGAATTTCTATAATCACTTTTTACAAACGAATAATCATAATTCTTTCATAATATTATATCGATTGCTCATGAGATAAAAATAATAATAACTTAAACAGAATTTTAAGAAATAATTTTAAAAATTAGTAAAATGACTTAGGTTTACATTAGACTTTTAAATTATGTTTCATTCAAAATTTTATTACTTACATCCATCAAACCTAAAAATAAAATCTAACAATTATAAATTTACAGAAATAATTCCTGACTATGATGGACCAAAGGCTTGATCGCTTTCAGAATTCACTAGGACATTTTTTAAATTTTTTTAAAATATATTTTGACTGGAACATGATGTAATATATCCTAATAGCTCATAGAAGTTTATTATTATAGGGTTCCACATCGCATTCAAGCTTGCAATGATCAAGAATGTCTTACATGTTATTAAAATTTGAAGAAATTTTTTCTTTGAAAAACTTGAGACATAGCAGGTTTTTCTTTAAAATTACTCACATAAACTTGCATTGTTTCTGATCACAATTTCCCCCTATGGGTTTAATGTATAAAAATTACATTTTCCTATTGTGTAATTATATTTTATAATAAAAAAATGCATATTTTCTTTTGCTACTAAACTAAACAAATAATTCTTATTATCTTCGCATTCCTATTATGTTTCATTTTGAAGAGATACTTATTCGTCAATAAATTGCCTCTCATAAAAAATGAAAGATTATTATGTATGTGCATTTAATGACAATTGGATGTTATACACAGCATATAAAGGATTTCCATCCTAAAGTCACTCAATGAAAAAGAAATGCAAGCAAGATTCTTTATGTGCTTAAATGAAAACTGCTTACACATTATATGTAGAATGTATATGTTATACACATTATTTATACATGTTATATGTGTTATGTATAGATTTCCCATGCTAACATTTACCAAAAGTAGTGTTTAGTGAAGAAATCTTCCATTATTAATTTTAAATTTGAATTGTACTAAAGTGGACAATTCCTTAAATTCATTTTTGAGTTAATGAATCACATACACCATTAGTGACTCTGCAGGTGACAAACAAAACTCTTTCTCTTGTCAAATGCCTAGTAGCATTTATTGTGCTACTAAATCAGTTGTTGAAATAGTCCACTTCAAATAATCTAAATAGCATTTTTGTTTTTGTTTTTACACAATCATTTCATTAAAGTCTCAAGCAATAAATTTCAACGATGTTAAGCTTAGATATCTGGAAGATCAAGTATTGCTATCTTGTCTTTGAATTCAACCACCAAGAAACGTATCAAAGAAAAACTCGGTGATATTTTCATGAAAGTGCTGTTTTGCTAAACATAAAATTTGGAGGAATTTAAGCCACAGCAAGTTCTTCAACATGTCAAGTTAAATGTGTTCTATTACTGTCAGTTCTGTTAAACGATTCTATTTTTTTACATCCCTAATCAAAAGCTGACTTTCAGAGAATCGATTTCACTTTCGATAAATTTGTGGATGTTCTCATTATCCTACACACTCTAGTCCTGTCTCTCAACTTTTATGCAAATTTTAAGAGTAGATTCATCACTGACAATACTTGTTAAATGTAATTCACATCAACGGCGTAGCATTTAACCAACAAACTCAGCTTTTAAATGGTGATTTTAGGAAAAGAATCTCAAAGGTTTTACGAGCGGTGAATCTGCACGACCAGGATAGAAACTTAGACAAAAACTTGGAGCAATTATTTATTGATACATCAGCAGTTTCATACTAAACGTTGTGGTTTCTCTGTGTAAACTATTACTTTTTTTAATCTTTTTAGCTCGTACGCGCTGTATATTAGTTTATATTTTTATATATTTTTCTGTAAATTTTAAATATGTTTTTCCAATCATTTCCTGTTCATTTCTTTAAGGCAACTTTTGGCTCAGTGGCAACGCTCAACCACCGTAAGATAATATTTAAATATAAACCCACTAACGGTATAAATTGAAGTCTCTGCTTTAAGAAGCTATATGATTCGATAGCAATTATCACACGTTATTTAAGTATCTAGAATTAACAGTCAGCTATTTTTATTTCCAATGGATTACATAAAAAACATACAACATAAAATAAATAAAAAAAAAGAGCAAAATCATCAAAACACAGTAGAAGAAGTAAAGACCGAAGTTATCGCCCGGAGCTCTCTCTCGCACATCAATATCTTGCAATCTCGGAGTCAGTTCCATGGAGTATCTTGCAATATTGCAGGTGTTTTCTATACATAGGCTCTTTCAAGCCACAAATACTTTATAGGGATGGTCATATACACCTATACGATATAAGCGTTCACGCCATCTTCCTTTATAAGTCTGAAAAGAGCTACTGCATTTCTGCGAGGCTTGTTTGGTATTATAACTTGCTCTGTATAACTCCAATTCTTACTTTTAATTATTTCCCGTAGCTCTGAAAAGGTCCTCATTTTCATAATGTTTTTTATATATTGTTTTACAGAATAGTAAGACAGTCAGCTTATCTAATAAAGACATTTCTCCTCTACAACACTATAACTCACTTTTGATAGTCCTAACAAAAGCAATGGTTTTCTTTTATCGAACAATGTTGTACTGATCGAAGCTTACATAAATAAAAATAGGATACTTTAATGAACAAAAAAAAATTGTTTTAATAACTTCGCAACAAAATTTTGATTCAACTATGTTTTCAACCATGTATTGGTTTGTTGTTATAAAATCTTTCAATTTATAAATGTGCAATTTATGGTAAAGTTTTTATATCATGATAATTTAATATTTAGCTCAACCATATAATTAACTTATGATATTTGAACTATTTGCCTGTTGTTGAAATATACATAAAATGGTTTTAATAAGTAGTTTACTGTAAATATATGTAAATTGTAGCGTAACTCTCAAATTTATTAAATTTTATAATGCTTTCTGAACTTGTTACGAATACAAGTTATCTTAAATAAGGCAATCATTGTGAAATAATTGTAGAAATACAATTAATTAGGATGCAAATTTCCCACACAATGAAACCGAAGTTAGAAATGTATTGAAACAATGCAGTAAAATGCGATGGTATCTCTAAAGGCCTATTTAATTATAAAATATGTATTGTAACTATCCCCAAATGTACATTAATTACCTTTGTGTTTGGAATTAACACATCGGTACTGAAATTAAAATGTTGATTTAGATATTGACTCTAGTTAATGTCTATTTGAATTAAATATTACCTAAGTATTATCGCTACACCATGATATATAATAAATGAACTGGTGCCTTCAAATATTTATTTGTAACTAATCTAGTATTTTAAGAATTCTTTAAAACGGTTATTGAAATAGGTTCTTTTCTATGTAGGAGTAAAATATTTTATATATAAAATCATTTACTATATATTTGAGGAATTTAAGCAATATTCCTTTAGAATGAAATATTCTATAGTTTTAATTTTAATATTGAGCTATTGAATTTTGAGTATGCTAAAATGAATCATTAACTGAGTATGCTTTAATGAGTACGCTAAAATCTGAAACAGATTTGAAATTGGCATCTGTGTAACAACTAAATTAAATAGTTATTAAATAATAGGTTATCTTATTTTATGATTTTTTTTTTTCTGTAAAATATATACATACTGGCCAACCATAATATAAACTTGAGATGCAATCATATATAGCTTTGAAGTTTATACAATGAGCAGATATTTTAAGGAATGCAAAGGATAAACACAACTCAAAGAGTCCATTGATACAATTATCCTTGACAACTGTTGTAAAGAACATAAATTAATAAATTGCACTTTATTAGCTTTTCAGAAATATTGATGGGTACAGCATTAAAATGTATTAGAATCTATTAGAAAGTATTAGAATCTAGATCCAAGCAATAAACGACTGAATGAATTTTGTATTATGTATCTGCAAATTGCGACATAAGGCAATGATAAATATTAACCCCGTCCCTTTTGCATATGTATTGCCACAGCCTTAAACAGTACCGATATATCTTTTAAATTTCAGATCCTGTTGTCATATCTTTGACCTTACATTTTTCATACCTATGCAAGAGATACTATACATACAGTATTTAGTACAAATTATTTTGCATATTTACTAGATTTTACTACTTTCGAAATCCACATCTCATCAAATTCATTTGGTGGCCTGATGGCCAATTGGATAGAGATCTGGACTTTGGTACCATAGGCTTCAGTTTGAAATCCTAGCGATGGCATGGATTCCAAACTGAATAATGATGTTCTTGGTTTGAAATACACGTTAAACTGTAAGTCACTGCCTAATTAACCCAAAGTGTGGAAAAAATGAGCGAAGAGCGACAAATCAAACCTAATCTTCGGATCCATCTGATTCATGTTTGAATGCATGAACATATCTTAGACATTAGCCAACAGTTGACACAATACAGAACAATTAATGGCTACGCTAGATGGAAATTTGCAAAATTCTTCAACACAGAAACGTATATCTATAATAGTGCAAATAATGGCAATTTCACAAACCGCTGACTGCTTCGCTCTTTTCAAATCAAATAGAGTTGAATTTATGTGATGATATGTATTATGTTTCGCATTGTTCATTTTGGACACTCCAAAGAATTTGCCCCATCTTGATCTTTGGTATGTACAATTTTATATTCACGATTAAACATTAAATTTAATGATAAAATTCTATGTTTTTATATTCTTATATTTTAGGATATATTCCTCCCAATATTTGTAATATTTTTCATTATCTTTCTCCATGTCTATTTGAGATATAAATGCGGCAATAAAAAATAATGGATAAATGCGTTATGTTTAAAATATGTATATACCATAGTTAGAATTATAGAAAGAAATATTAAATTAATGTATACAAAATATAAAAAACAAACAAGATAAAATCAGAATAATAGTAAAATTAATTTAGAAATTTGGCAATGATTGCTAGTAATTTGACTGAACAAGATTCTCACTTAGGGCATTCAAAGGCATTTAATTCTTCAATGATGTGAAACATCATTGAAAAAAAATTAATGCATTTGTAATGTTCTTCAGTTTGACTTGTTTTACATAATTTTTTACATTTAAAAAAAATCAATTATTATTATCAATAATTAATAATTAAAATCAATAATTTTATTTAAACGTCTTGCCAGAAAATATATTTATTTGTTAGTTTTTCTGACCATACATAGATTGTGAATATTAATAATTATTGATTAATAAACTCAAAAAAACGTAAATATAATTTTTAACATTATTAAGCAATAAAGCTGCACATAAAATGCTTATTTTAATTAACGAAAACTTTCTTTTATACAGAATGTATTTTAAAGATTAAAATTACCAAGACAACAATTCTACAGATTAATTTAATTTTTGCATCAAAAACATTAAAAACTGAAAGTACACTATGAAAAAGAAGTTATTTATTTAGTCATTTGCAGTATCCGAAGAATGTTACTGTATTTTTCTTCGAAGAAAAAAAATTATTACTGTTAAATATGCATTATCTTTCAAACTGCTAAAGGCAAAATTGGTTTAATTGGCTTAATAAAAGAAGTTCAGCTATAAAATTGAATTACTTTGTATCTCTTATCAGTAATAAACAGCAATCAGTTCATTTTTGAAAAAAATCTTTATCATTATTCAATTTAAGATTTTGCGTTTCAGGCGATTTACTATTTAAATGAAAAACTTCTAAAATACATACGGTTGTTCTTATTTTAATTTCAATCACTAACAAATTTCTAATTTGGGAAAAATCTTTTTGAAACTGATTTTACTGAATAATAATAATAATAATAAATGAATAAATAATACATATCCTGGAAATGTAAAAATTAAAATAATAATAAGCTAAAAATTTATTAAGATAATTGAAAGATGACCTTTTTTTAATCAAATAAAATATGTTTGTTGTTGTTGTTGTTGTTGTTTCTTATCCCACTTGGCTGGCCAAGCCCACGAGCCCATATGGACTCATGATTGAAGGGGAAGGAAGCAGCTTCTGTTGTGATGGAGCACCCGTAGGTAGAAGCCTGACTTTTGCTCCGTGACGCTCTTACAGTCATAGAAGACCGGGACCTACGGCTTAAAGTGGATTCCCAACCACTACAAACATCCATGGCACCGCCGGGATTCGAACCCGAAACCTGTGGCACCGAGCGCCAGAGCGCTAGACACTCGGCCATTCAGGTCCCAAATTTGCCAACGGCACGCAGTGTTCCCAGGTGGTCACCCACCCAAGTACTGACCGCGCCCAATGATGCTTGACTTCGGTGATCTAACGATAACCGGTATATTCAGCATGGTACGGCCGTTGGCCTAAATAAAATATGTAGTTTTTTTAAGGAATTTTATTTATAGCAATAAAAGAAATTTGCTTTAAGTAAGAAAGTGCTTAATAATAATTTCGAGGAATTTGTAAATTTTATGATCATTGTACTTTATGTGTATGAAAGAGGCATTTTTCTGAAAAATTAGAAGACGTATTTTAAAGAAAATGTCAAATTATATCGCTCTACTTATAAAATATTTGAAATTAATGTATTATTATGCAGAATTATTATTATTATTTTTTATATTATAATAGTTTTTTTTTAATTTTATGATAATGTAATTTTTTATATTGCTATACTAATAAAATTTAAATTAATAAAATGTTTTGTTCGTCTGCAAATTGTTTGGTTTGTTATTCGACAAATCACATTTTATTAGAATAATATTTCCGCATTAATGTTCACATATTTATTTATTGGCAATTTTATTGGGGAAACATGTTTGTCTTCATATTTGAATGCAAAATTTCCATAACGTGTTTCAGGGTTAAATGCCGTAAGGAAAAACAAAGTATCGTTAAAATAATAAGTTTCTAAATCTAAATTTAAAATGATTTTTAAATAGTATAAGATATACCTACTAAATTCCAACAACTGTCGAATGTATCGGCAATTTTATTGAGAAAACATATATTTGTTATTAGAATTGTTTTAAATTATTATTTTAAACTTAAATTTAGAAAATCATTAATTTAATTATACTGCCTTTTTCCTTAAGATATTTAATCCTGGCCCACATTATTGAAATTTTGCTTTTAAATATGAAGACAATCATGTTTCCTCAATAAAATTGCCGATAAATTCGACAGTTGTTGTGATTTAGTAGACATCACTTATATTATATTAAAATATTACATGGTTTTGGAACGATAGTGTTATTAAATCTTTACATGTAGTTGATGCATTTTAGTGTTGTCTCTACAGGTAGACATGTAATATTACAAACCTGTAATGTTAAATAACGACACATGTTTTTATAATAAATGTAATTTTTATTTAAATAATATGTAATATTTTATTAGTAAACTTAATAAATATTTGTAAACTTGTAATTGTGTTAGTAATATTAGTAAATATGTAATTGTGTTAGTAATATAAGAAAGCATGTAATTTTGTTACATAGTAATATTAGTAAACATGTAATATTTTAAATAATATAAGCTATATCTACTAAATCATAACTGCAGAATTCGAGTATTTGTTTAATCATCAAACTTTTTAATCTAAAAGACAGAAAAGGACGCATGTCTTTAACGATAACAATGCATCGTTAAAAAACCCGAAAGAAAACAGGCGAGACGTTCTTTATGTTCGCTTGAACTACCTGCTGAGACATAACAACACTAAAATGCTTAAAGGGTCAAAACAATGCACACATACATCTTCATCCGTAACACTTGTGAAGATTCTAAACTGACTTCAAACTGGAGATGGTCTTTATTTATATATTTTTTCCTCCTTTCTGGACATCCGCCAAAAGTAATGGGGCGCAGTTTTGTGTGCCACAAAAAAACAACGAAAAAATGAAAATGATAATAAAAAAAATTGCCAACGATTTAACCGGGGAAAAAAGGGTGAACTTCAATAACAAAAAAAATTCAATACAAAGCAAGTAAAATAAAAACAAAATATTTCAGGATGGAAACCCATCGCTTGCTTAAACGGAAATAGAAACATAAAATCAATGTTAAAGAAAAGAAAAGATTTCTCTATTTTGACTTATCTTTATCATTTTTTGTCGCTTTTTCGGATCTTAGATAAGTAAAAAGTAAACAGTACCTTGTTTTAGGTATCCCAAGAAATACGGACGAAAAAAATGTTACTTCTAATCAATAAGCAGAAGCATCTGTTTATTTATTTGTTAACCCAACTTTTCTATTGACATTTGTCACTGTCAAAATTATTCATTAAAATGAAATACATTTGAGACTTTCGAAAAAAAAAATTGTAAAGCATGGCAAAAAAATCTAATTTATTTGAAGTTATGATGAATAATTTTTTTTCAAATTTAATAATTAAGAATATTTTAAGATATTAATAATCAATAAGATAATTCTTTTAATTTAACAGGAAAAATTATGGAAATTAAAGATTGAGAATGTTATAAATACGTTATCATTTTAACAAAAAAATGTAACTTTTTTTATAGTTTTTTTTATTCGTCTTTCAATTTGTTTTTTCATATATATTATTAGTATTGTAGAATTGATTTTTAAATAAAATACGTGAATATGAAAATAAAATATTTTTATATAAAATAATTTTGAATTATTGTTTTAAGTTTTTATAAAAATACAGATTTTTATATTGTTAAACTAAATAAATTTCAAATGATTAAAATGTTTTGCCGGTTTGCAAAAAAATTATATATTCGACGCATCGAATTAAAGTAAAGTAAAAAAAACATAAGAAGTAAAATTACTTTACTGGAATATTTCTTAGACAATAATGTTTCAACATTTACTTCTTTGCAATTTTATTAAGAAAACATGATTATATTCCAATTTAAAAGCAAAATTTTCATAATGTATTTGATGGCTAAATACAGTAAGAAAAACAATGTATCATTAAATAATAATTTTCTAAATTTAAATTTAAAATAATACTAAAAACATATATTTTAAAATAATATAAGCGATATCTACTAAATCATAACAACTGCAGAATTCTAGCATTTGTTTTATAATATGCGTATGTCAACACACTTTTTCCTAAAAGACAGAAAAGGACGCATGTCTTTAACGATAACAATGCATCGTTAAAAAAAATCGAAAGAAAACAGGCGAGACGTCCTTTATGTTCGCTTGAACTACCTGCTGAGACTTAACAACACTAAAATGCTTAACGGGTCAAAACAATGCACACATACATCTTTATCCGTAACACTTGTGAAGATTCTAAACTGACTTCAAACTGGAGATGGTCTTTATTTATATATTTTTTTCCATTTTCTGGACACCCGCCAAAAGTAATGGGCGGCAGTTTTGTGTGCCCCAAAACAACAACGAAAAAATGAAAATAATAATACAAAAAAAATTACCAACGATTTAACCGGGAAAAAAAGTGTGAACTTCAAAAAAAAAAAAATCAATACAAAGTAACATTGTATTAAGTAAAATAAAAACAAAATATTTCAGGATGGAAACCCATCGCTTGCTTAAACGGAAAAAGAAACATAAAATCAATGCTAAAGAAAAGAAATGATTTCTCTATTTGTGACTTATCTTTATCATTTTTTGTCGCTTTTTCGGATCCTAAGATAAGTAAGAAGTAAACAGTGCCTTGTTTTAGGTATCCCAAGAAATATGGAGAAAAAAAATGTTACTGTTAATCAATAAGCAGAAGCATCTGTTTATTTATTTCTTCATCCTACTTTCCCATGCATATTTGTCACTGTCAAAATTATTTATTAAGATGAAATACATTTGAGACTTATAAATGTAATCGAAAAACACTTTAAAAACATGAAAAAAAAATCGTTTTAATTTATTTAAAGTTATGATAAATATGTTCTTTAAAACGAATTAGTTATTATAAATAATTCTATATTTATTATTACTATTGTAGAATTGTTGTTTTAATATAATACATGAATTTGAAAATAAAATGCCATATAAAATAAATGTTGATGAGAAGATTATAGTTTAAAAATTATTACTTTACTTTGCAAAATTAAATTTAAAATAATTCTAAAAACAACTAATATTTTTTAAATAATATTAGCGTCATTTACTAAATGATAACCAGAATTCAAGTATTTATTTTATCATCATACTTTTTAACTAAAAGGCACAAAAGAAAGCATGTTTAACGATAACAATGCATCGTTAAAAAAAAACCTGAAAGAAAACAGGCGAGACGTTTTTTATGTTCGCCTGAACTACCTGCTGAGACTTAACAACACTAAAATGCTTAACGGGTCAAAACAATGCACACATACATCTTCATCCGTAACACTTGTGAAGATTCTAAACTGACTTCAAACTGGAGATGGCCTTTATTTATATATTTTTTCCCATTTTCTGGACACCCGCCAAAAGAAATGGGTGGCAGTTTTGTGTACCCCAAAACAACAATGAAAAAATGAAAATAATAAAAAAAAAATTGCCAACGATTTAACCGGGAGAAAAAGGGTGAACGTCAAAAACAAAAAAAAATTCAATGCAAAGCAAGTAAAATAAAAACAAAATATTTTAGGATGGTAACCCATCGCTTGCTTAAACGGAAATAGAAACATAAAATCAATGTTAAAGAAAAGAAAAGATTTCTCTATTTTGATAAGTAAGAAGATAAGTAAAATATAGATAAGTATTTTCTTAGATAAGTAAAAAGTAAATAGTGCCTTGTTTTAGGTATCCCAAAAAACACGAAAAAAAAAAGTGAGTTACTTTTAATCAATAAACAGAATCTGTTTATTTATTTGTTCACCCTACTTTCCTATGAACATTTGTCACTGTCAAAATTATTCATTAAAAAGAAATGCATTTGAGACTTAGAAATGTAATTGAAAAAAAAATAATAAAATAAAACATGAGAAAAAAATTACCTAATTTATTTGAGTTATGACAAATAAGTTTTTTTTTTAATTTAAGAATTAATAAGACTTTAAGATATCAATAATCAATAAGATTATTTTTTTTCATTTATCAGGAAAAATTATGGAAATTAAGATATTTAGAATGTTAAAAATTCATTAAAAAATTAATTCGTTTTGAAAAAAAAATTAACATATTTAATAATTTTTTTTATTCTTCTATCAATTTGTTTTTCATATATGTTATTAGTATTGTAGAATTGGTAATTAAATAAAATACATGAATATGAAAATAAAATGTTGTAATATAAAATAATTTTGAAGTAAAGTTTTAAGTTTTTATGATAATACAGATTTAATATTGTTAAACTAATTAAATTTGACATTATTAAAAGGTTTTGTCAATTTGCAAAAAAATATATATTCAACACATATCATTAAAGTAATACAAAAACATATGAAGTAAAATTATTTTACTGGAATATTGCTTCTGCAATATTGTTTCAACATTTATTTATCGGCAATTTTATTAAGGATAAAATAGTATCTTCATGTTTGAAAGCAAAATTTCCATAAAGTGTTTTAGGCTAAATACAGTAAGGAAAAACATAGTATAGTTAAAATTATAATATTTTAAATTTAAATTTAAAATAATTCTAAAAACATATAATATTTTAAAATTATATAAGCAATATCTACTAAATCACAATAACTGACGAATTTAGCTGCAATTTCTTTAAAATCAAATTTCTTCAAATTTCTGCAATTTCTTTTGTATTCAAATATGAAGACGTCTTCATATTTGAAAACAACCTATAAATAACGTGTTTCAGATTTAAATACCATAAGTAAATACAAGTTTCATTAAAATAATGCCCCTCTTAATATAAATTTAAAATAATTTTAAAAAAATACTATATTAAATAATAACTACTAAATCATAACGATTGTTGATATTAACGGTAATTTCATTGAGAAAACACGATTATCTTCATATTTGAAAGCAAAATTCCCATAACATCTTCTAGGGTTAAATACCGTAAGGAGAAACAAAGCAACATTAAAATAATAATTTTCTAAATTTAAATTCAATATAATTTAAAAAACGTGTAATATTTTTAAATAGTATGAGATACTATATATCTACTAAATCATAACACTGCCAAATTCTAGCATATTTTAACGTATACGTATGTGAAAATCATCACAATTTTTCAAAATAAGTCACAAAAGGACACATGTTTTTAACAATAACAACGCATCATTAAAAAATCCCGAAAGAAAACAGGTGAGACGTTCTTTATGTTCGCTTGATTTACCTGCTGAGACTTAACAGCACTAAAATGCTTAACGGGTCAAAACAATGCACACATACATCTTTATCCGTAACACTTGTGAAGATTCTAAACTGACTTCAAACTGGAGATGGTCTTTATTTATATTTTTTCCCCTTTCTGGACACCCGCCAAAAGTAATGGGCGGCAGTTTTGTGTGCCCCAAAACAACAACGAAAAATGAAAATAATAATAAAAAAATTTGCCAACGATTTAACCGGGGGAAAAAAGGGTGAACTTCAATAAAAAAAAATTCAATACAAAGCAAGAAAAATAAAAACAAAATAGTTTTAGGATGGAAACCCATCGCTTGCTTAAACGGAAATGGAAACATAAAATCAATGTTAAAGAAAAGAAAAGATTTCTCTATTTTGACTTATCTTCATCATTTTTTTTGTCGCTTTTTCGGATCTTAGATAAGTAAAAAGTAAACAGTCCCTTGTTTTAGGTATCCCAAGAAACATGGAGGAAAAAAATGTTACTTTTAATCAATAAGCAGAAGCATCTGTTTATTTATTTGTTCACCCTACTTTCCATGGGCATTTGTCACTGTCAAAATTATTCATTAAAATGAAATACATTTGAGACTTCTTATAAATGTAATCGAAAAAATAATTTTAAAATAAAGCAATGAAAAAAACCCAACCTAATTGATTTGAAGTTTTGATAAATAAGTTGTTTAAAGCGAATTAATTCTTATTAATAATTTTATATTTACGAAAGTAAATCATTCTTAACAGTTGATTTTTTTTAAATTTAACAGGAATTAAAATGTAGATTTAAAAGAAGAAAAATACCACTATGAATTTGCAGCC
>BPLQ01006780.1:0-17419 GCA_021605075.1 Caerostris darwini
AAACGTGGCAACCTGCTTATTTCCCTAATTGTACTGTTGTTTATAATGTTTTCTTTGTGATACCTATCTGTGTTATTTTGTCCTTAAATTAAAGTTTGGTGACAAGTTGGCTCCCATAAAAGGAAAAGTAGCCGTTTTTCTTCATCATCATTTACTACGTACCATTAAAAGAGAGGACTTTTCCTCTTTAACAAAATATATCTCGCTCTTTGCTTTTCCTTAACAAAAAGTACCTCCACTTTTTCAAGTACACTTTTGGCTTTTTTTGTTAAAAAAAAAGGGGGGGGGGAGGGAGGGTAATGCCGTTGTGAATTTTTTTATTCTTTTTTGTTGCTTTCAGCTACAACTGTTATTTTTTTTATAAAAATTTCCGAGTACAGAGTTAAGTACTACATTGAGAAACTCCCTCTAAATCGTTTTTTCTTCCCTTTTGTAGAAGAATTTTCACTTTTAGAAAAATCGAACTTTATTTGTTCGGCAGGTACTATGATATAAATGGATTTTCACCCCCGGTTCCTTGCCGTAATGGGTGAAGCCATTTTATAGGTACAACGGCTTACCTTGTTATTTTACGAATATTGCTTTGTAGGAGGTGTTTTTGGAATTTTGTAATCTTGGAGTATAATATGCCGTATGATTGTGAGATTGTAATAATCCGCGTTAAAGCGAAACCTTTTTGCAGATATGTCAGTTATATACCCGACATATGTACAAAAAGGTTTCGCTTTAAATATATATTATATTATTTGCATATATTTTATATATATAATAAATATAAATATCGTGGTGAATATCGTGTGTGAATGTATATATATATATAGGGCCTGATGGTCAAGTGTCTAGCGCTCGGTGCCACAGGTTACGGGTTCGAGTCCCGCAGGTGCCATGGATGTTTGTAGTGCCTCGCAATCCACTACAAACCGTAGATCCCGGTCTAATATGATCGTAGAGTGTTGCGGAGGTATTGCTACTCCGAGTCCATAGCTTTTCTTCAACTACATGCA
This sequence comes from Caerostris darwini, assembly GCA_021605075.1. Classification (NCBI taxonomy): domain Eukaryota; kingdom Metazoa; phylum Arthropoda; class Arachnida; order Araneae; family Araneidae; genus Caerostris; species Caerostris darwini. Next base: position 1,005 of record BPLQ01006780.1, read on the forward strand.
CCTCCTAGATAGTGAGTAACTTCGGTGCATTGTTATATATACACTCATGTCCATAAATTAAGGATAATTCAGAATCACGCAGAAATTGAACTCTAAAATAAAAATTTCACCTGTAGAATTATCACACACATCTTGAAGGAGAATATGCAAATTGCAGGAAACCACCAGATGGCGCGGATAGTATGTCACAATGAAGAGAGTGAAAGAGGAATGGTAGCAAAGAAGTAAAATTGTTCACAAGCGTTTTGAAGGCCTTTTAGTGCAAAAACCGCATAGTTATGGCACAAAGGAAGCATTTGGAGGATTTTTTACGTGGTAGAATTATCGGACGACTGGAATGTGGACGTACCCAGCTGGAAGTATCCGAGGAACTTGGAATCGCCCAGAGTGTTATCTCCAGGCTTTGGCAACGATTCCAAAATGATGGTAATGTGAGTAGATGTTAGAGCACAGGTCGCCCCCGAGTTACAACGCCGAATGAGGACCGGTATTTAGCAGTTACTGCCAAAAGAAACAGACGGAGCACAGCATCAGACCTGTCTCATCAGCTCTCTTCAGCTACCGGTACGACAGTTACAAGGCAGACCATATACAGACGCTTAGGGCACATTGGTCTATATGCTCGTAGGCCTGTCAGATGTGTTCCACTTACCGCAACTCACTGTCGCCTACGATTAACCTGGAGTAGAGAGCATGCATTGTGTGATGTTTTCCGACGAGTCCAGGTTTAGTTTGCAGTCTGATTCTCGCCGGACTTTCATATGGAGAGCGCCAGGTGCCCATTACCACCAAGAGAACACCATTGAACGACACCGTTACGGTGGTGCAGGATGGCTCGTTTGGGGAGGAATTATTCTTGGTTCCAGAACTGACCTGCATGTTCAGAGTGTAACGATGACAGGCCACATCTATCGGGATGTCCTTCTGGAACAACATGTACGTTTGTCGCGGGGCGCGATGGGTGCTGAATTTTTGTTTATGGATGACAACGCCCGTCCTCACCGTGCAAACATTGTAGACGAATGCCTTCAATTGGAGGATATCACCCGTATGGATTGGCCAGCATACTCACCGGACTTGAATCCAGTAGAGCATGTGTGGGATATGCTTGGCCGACGAATTGCATCCCGTCAACCCCCTCCCACCTGTCAACCGGAACTTCGGAGGGCATTACTTGATGAGTGGTGTAATATTCCCCAAGATCAGATTGATAATTTGATACTCAGCATGCCTAGGCGTTGTAAGGCCTGTATTGCATCGTCCGGGAGACATACACCATATTAATCATCATACTAACCATGTTATACTGTTTTTTGTAAATAGGTTCTTTTTTGAAATTTGCCCAGGGAGTAAAAATCGCAATTTTTATTAATTATGTCAAACATATAGCATCTTTTTTGCTCTTTACCTTTTGTTTAATAAATAGACTTTACAAATAAGTCAAATTTGTTTTGCTTCTGTCTCTTTCTTTGCCTGAACTTCATTATCCTTAATTTATGGATATGAGTGTGTATATATATATATATATATATTGTTGAATATCGTCGGCATTGAATTCCTTTTAGGTATTCAACAAATGAACCACTAACGGTCAACGAGAAGAGGACGTTGCTTTTCTACAGTACTTTTAAGGGTATAAGTTCGGTATTTACGTGTCGTATGGGAAAAAACCTCGAAAACTCTCCCCAATCAATTTGAGGACCAGATGACCAATTGGTTAGCGTTTTGTCCTTTGGTACCACATTCTTCAGTTTTAAATCTTAGCGGTGACAGGTTTGTTTGTTATTGGTTCGGAATCCAAGTTCTGGTCTAATTATCGCAAAGTGTGCATAAAATGACCGTAAAGCGACAATCCGAACCAAAACCATACGATTCGCAAATACGGTATTGTTTCCCTTAGAATTCCATCCGGAAGGCACTGCCTCCTTCTTCAATGACTCGAAGTCAAATCATACTACTATTTACGGGTGCAAAAGCTGCCCCTTTTCTTCCATTCATGAGCAGATTATTCATGGGATCTCCATACAGCACTTCAGGACACTGAGGATTAGACACAGCAACAACAATTTGCGAAAATAAAATGAAATTATGTTAACAAAATTATGTTGTATAAAAGCAATCTAATTATATTTGAAAATATAAATTTAAACTTAGTGAAAAAAGTATAGTACTAAACAGAAAATTATGGGTACTTTATCATTATTCCAGTTTGGAATAGATTGCCAGCATATGTCGCCAAGTGGCGTCAGTCTTGTATATGGTTACATGGTCCATCTGTCGCAAGAAGAGATCTTAATGCCTTAAAAATATAACAGTAATTAAACACCCGAATCTCATATTATTGTCTAATTTTCTCTAAATTTTCATAAAAAATAATTATCAATTTTAATTTCAATCATTGTATATTGGATTACATTTCTTGCAGAAATAAAAAATAATTATTTCACTCTTTATTTAGAAACTGAAATATATATATGCAACTGACATAAAATATTTAGCCACTTTTTGAATACGGGATCGCTAGTCACATTTGTTTGCCACATCGCCAAATGTGGTAACCTGCTTACTTCACTAATTCCACTCTTGTTTATAATGTTTGCGTTGTGATACCTATCTGTTTTATTTTGTCCTTAAATTAATGTTTGGCGACAAATAGGTCTCCCATGAAAGGAAAAGTAGCCATTTTTCTTTATCATCATTTACTACGTGCCATTAAAAGAGAAGACTTTCTCTCTTTAACAAAAATATATTCTCGCTCTTTGCTTTTCCTTAACAAAAAGTACCTCGACTTTTTCAAGCACATTCTGCTTTTTTTTTGTTAAAAAAAGGGGTAATGCTGTTGTGAATTTTTTTTGTTGCTTTTAGCTACAACTGTTATTTTTTTTATAAAAATTTCCTAGTACGGAGTTAAGTACATTGAGAAACTCTCTCTAAATCGTTTATTCCTCCCTTTGTAGAAGAATTTTTAATTTTAGAAAAATAGAACTTTATTTGTTCGGCAGGTACTATGATATAAATGGATTTTCACCCCCGGTTCCAAGCCGTAATGGGTGAAGCCATTTTATAAGTAGAACGGCTTATCTTGTTATTTTACGAATATTGTTTTGTAGGAGGTGTTTTTGGAATTCTTTAATCTTAGGGTAGATATGCCGTATGATTGTGAGATGGTAATAATCTGGTTTACAGCAAAATCTTTTTAGTAGATATATCGTCGATATATATATATATAGGGATTTTTTAGTGAATTAGGATAAGGATTAGGGATTTTTAGGGATTTTTTTTATTACATTGGGCTTGGAATCTTTTTAGTTATTCAACAAATGAACTATTAATGGACAACTGGGAGAGGATATTGTTTTCTAGAGTACTTTAGGGATAAAAATTAAACATTTACGTGTCGAATGGATAAAAACCTCGAAAATTCTCCCCAGGCAGCTTGGCAGCCTGATGACTCATTGGCCTCTTTGGCCTTTCTTACCATAGGCTTCAGGTTCGAATCTTGGCGGTGACGAGTGGTTCGGAATTCACATTAAGCAGTAGGTCTCGATCTAAGTAGCCCAAAATGACCTTAGAGCAATAAACCAAACCAAAATCACATGATACGCAAATACGGTATTGTTCCCCCTAAAAGTTCGGAAGGCACTGCCTCTTTCTTCACCGACATGGAGCCAAGTCAGACTTCGATATATGGGTGTTTCATCACTGCAGAAGCTGGTCTCTTTATATCCATCATGAGAAGATTACTCATAGCATGTCCGTCCCGCACTGCAGGACACTGAGGATTAGACACAACAACAATTTGAGCTGAATGAAATGAAATTATTAAAAAAAAACCCTGTTGTATAAAAACAATATATTTATTTTTGCAAATATAAATTTAAACTTAGTGAAAAAAATATAGCACTGAACAGAAAATTATGGGTATTTTATCATTATTCCAGTTTGGAATACATCGCCAACATATGTCGCCAAATGGCGTCAATTCTGTATAATCTGTATATTCTGTCAATTATGTAGTCCATCTATCGCAAGAAGAGATCTTAGTGTCTTAAAAAAATTTACAATAATTAAATATCCGAATATCATATTATTGTGGTATTTTCTTAAAATTTTCATAAAAAAATTTAATTATTAGTGCATTTTAATTGCAGTCATTGTAAATTCAGTTAAATTTCTGGTAGAAATAAAAAATAATTTTTTTACACTGTTCAGTTAGAAACTGGAAAAAATCAAGTAAATGAAAAAAGATATATACTTCTGACATAAAATATTTCGGTACTTTTTGATTAAGGGGGCCGCCAGTCAAATTTATTTCGTACATTGCCAAATGTGGTAACCTGCTTATTTCACTAATTATACTTTTGTTTATAATGTTCTCTTCGTGATACCTATCTGTTTTATTTCGTCCTTAAATTAATGTTTGGCGACAAGTTGGGCTCCATAAAAGGAAAAGTAGCCGTTTTTCTTCATCATCATTTACTACGTACCATTAAAAAAGAGGACTTTCTCTCTTTAACAAAAATATATTCTAGCTCTTTGCTTTTCCTTATCAAAAAGTACCTCGACTTTTTCAAGCACACTTTGGCTTTTTTTTTTGTTAAAAAAAAGGGGGGGGGATAATGCTGTTGTGAATTTTTTTTATTTTTTTGCTGCTTTATAGCTACAACTGTTATTTTTTTATAAAAATTTCCTAGTACAGAGTTAAGTACATTGAGAAACTCCCTCTAAATCGTTTTTCTTCCCTTTGTAGAAGAGTTTTTACTTTTAGAAAAATCGAACTTTATTTGTTTGGTAGGTACTATGATATAAATGCATTTTCACCCCGGTTCGTAGCCGTAATGGGTGAGGCCATTTTATAAGTTTAGCGGCTTTCTTGTTATTTTACGAATATTGTTTTGTAAGGGGTGTTTTTGAGATTCTGTAATCTTGGTGTAGATATGCCGTATGATTGTGAGATTGTAGTAGTCCGCCTTAAAACGAAAGCTTTTTGCAGCTATGTCAAGAATATAAATATATGTATATATATATATTTGGAAATATAAACTAAACATAGCGGGAAAAATATAGACTACTAAACAGAAAATATGGGTACGTTTTCATTACTCCAATTTGGAATAGATTCGCCAACATTCGTCGCCAAATGGCGCCAAATATATATTTTTACTTAGTCTGTCTGTCGCAAAAAGAGATATTAACGCCTTAAAAAGTAAATGTAACAGTTAAATACCCGAATTTAATGTTAATTATCCGATTCTTATATTATTATCGTATTTTCTCAAAATTTATAAAAAAAAAATTATATATCAGTGCATTTTATTTGTAATTATTATAAATGCGGTCAAATTTCTTCCAGAAATAAAAAATAACCTTTTCACGGTTTATTTACAAACAGAAATATATATATACACCTCTGACATAAAAGTTTTCGGTACTTTTTGATTAGGGGGTCTCCAGTCAGATTTGTTTGCTGCATCGCCAAATGTGGTAACCTGCTTATTTCACTAATTATACTTTTGTTTATAATGTTCTCTTCGTGATACCTATCTGTTTTATTTCGTCCTTAAATTAATGTTTGGCGACAAGTTGGGCTCCATAAAAGGAAAAGTAGCCGTTTTTCTTCATCATCATTTACTACGTACCATTAAAAAAGAGGACTTTCTCTCTTTAACAAAAATATATTCTAGCTCTTTTGCTTTTCCTTATCAAAAGTACCTCTGACTTTTTCAAGCACACTTTTTTTTTTTTTTGTTAAAAAAGGGGGGAAATGCTATTGTGAATTTTTTTATTTCTTTTTTGTTGCTTATGGCTACAACTGTTATTTTTTTATAAAAATTTCCTAGTACAGAGTTAAGTACATTGAAAAACTCCCTCTAAATCGTTTTTCTTCCCTTTGTAGAAGAGTTTTTACTTTTAGAAAAATCGAACTTTATTTGTTTGGTAGGTACTATGATATAAATGCATTTTCACCCCGGTTCGTAGCCGTAATGGGTGAGGCCATTTTATAAGTTTAGCGGCTTTCTTGTTATTTTACGAATATTGTTTTGTAAGGGGTGTTTTTGAGATTCTGTAATCTTGGTGTAGATATGCCGTATGATTGTGAGATTGTAGTAGTCCGCCTTAAAACGAAAGCTTTTTGCAGCTATGTCGAGAATATAAATATATGTATATATATATATTTGGAAATATAAACTAAACATAGCGGGAAAAATATAGACTACTAAACAGAAAATATGGGTACGTTTTCATTACTCCAATTTGGAATAGATTCGCCAACATTCGTCGCCAAATGGCGCCAAATATATATTTTTACTTAGTCTGTCTGTCGCAAAAAGAGATATTAACGCCTTAAAAGTAAATGTAACAGTTAAATACCCGAATTTAATGTTAATTATCCGATTCTTATATTATTATCGTATTTTCTCAAAATTTATAAAAAAAAAATTATATATCAGTGCATTTTATTTGTAATTATTATAAATGCGGTCAAATTTCTTCCAGAAATAAAAATAACTTTTCACGGTTTTTATTTACAAACAGAAATATATATATACACCCCGACATGAAGTTTTCGGTACTTTTTGATTAGGGGTCTCAGTCAGATTTGTTTGCTGCATCGCCAAATGTGGTAACCTGCTTATTTCACTTTATTATACTTTTGTTTATAATGTTGTTTTCTTTTCGTGATACCTATCTGTTTTATTTCGTCCCTGAATTAATGTTTGGCGACAAGTTGGGCTCCATAAAAGGAAAAGTAGCCGTTTTTCTTTTATCATCATTTACTACGTACCATTAAAAGAGAGGACTTTCTCTTTAACAAAAATATATTCTAGCTCTTTGCTTTTCCTTAACAAAAGTACCCTCGACTTTTTTTTTAAAGTACACTTGGCTTTTTTTTTTTCTTAAAAAGAAATAGGGGGGGATAATGTTGTTGTGAATTTTTATTTCTTTTTTGTTGCTTTTATGGTTGCCAAATCTGTTATTTTTATGTTCCTAGTACTGAGTTAAGTACTACGTTGAGAAACTCCCTCTAAATCGTTTTTTCTTCCCTTTGTAGAAGAGTTTTTACTTTTAGAAAAATCGAACTTTATTTGTTCGGCAGGTACTATGATATAAATGGATTTTCACCCCATGGTTCATTGCCGTAATGGGTGAAGCCATTTTATAAGTATAACGGCCTACCTTAAGGATTTCTCGAATATTGTTTTGCAGGAGGTGTTTTTGGAATTCTTTAATCTAGGGGTAGATATGCCGTATGATTGTGAGATTCGAATAATCCGCGTTAAAGCGAAACCTTTTTGCAGATATGTAGGGAAAATATATTTATATAGGTATTTTTTGTTGTTGTTGTTGTTGTTGAACATCATGGTTTTTGTATTCCTTTTAGTATTTATTCAACAAATAATTCATTAACGGACAACGAGTAGATGCTATTGCTTTTCTAGAGTACTTTTACGGATAATGGTTCGGCAGTTACGTATCGTACGGGTGAAAGCCTTGAAAACTCTCCCCAGGCAACTTGGCGGCTTGAGAGCAAATTGGGTAGTACCGGCCATTGGTATCACATGCATCAGGTTTCAATCTTGGAGGTTGCGTGGATGTTTATTAGTGGTTCAGAATCGGGGTCTGATGGCCGAGTGGCTAGCACTCTGGCGCTCCGTACCACAGGTTTTCCGGTTTGAGTTCGGCGGTGCCATGGATGTTTGTAGTGTTTCGGAATCCACTTTAAGCCGTATGTTCTGGTCTCATATGACTGTAGAGTGTCAGTAACTTCTCACCCGCATTATTCTCAGACTCTAAAGGGCAACTCTGCTCTAAGCAGAGTGATGTGGTGTGGTGTTAGTAGTAGTAGTAGTGGTTCGGAATCCACGTTGAACTGTAATTCCCTGTCTAATTAGCCCAAACTGTGCATAAAGCAACCGTAGTACATGTGATTCGAATCGTATATCAGAGCGTACGTACGAATTACTTATTTTGAAATGATTCGTAACAGTAACTTACTAATTAAATAAGGAATTTGCAAATTCCAGAACGGCTTTCAAGTAATTGATATGATACGAAACAGAAAAATATATGCGAGTTATTTTAAATGAAATAATACGAATCGATGGTGTAATACATTCAAAAACAATTTTTAAATATCAAAAAATGCAAAATGTTTTAAACTCAGTTATAGTATGCGGTTTGTGGCATGGGAACTGTTCGAGTTTCGAACCAAAATCTCATATTTTGGAAATCCAACGCACTAATCGCCAAGCTGTAATCGACTAATCGACCGTAGTTTCTGACTAAAATGTGCTAAAATTTCTGACTAAGATGAAAGAATGATTGAATATAATAAAACGAAAATTTTCTAATCACTTTTCAAAAAGCACCAACGAACGCCAAGGTTTCTATATAAAACAAAAATATTACATAAAATAATTGTAATGTATCTCTAACATTCCTACTAATCTTTAAGCTCTTATTTCCAATTTTTGTACACGCTACCACTAAATTTTTATTTTTTAAATTTCTTGTACGTGCTTTTTATAAAATTGTTTGGAATTCAATAGTTTTTTACTTTTTTTAAAATTTATTGAATATGAGTTATTATAAAATTGTTTGGAATTCAATAGTTTTTTACTTTTTTTAAATTTATTACATGTGCTGTATTATAAAATCTTTTGGAATTTATTAATTTCTTTTTATTTCTTATATGCGTTTTTTTATAAAATTGTTTGGTTTTCTACAATTTATTTTTTAAATTTGTTATATACGCTGTTTTATAAAATCGTTTGAAATTCTATAGTTTTTCATTTTTTTTAATTTATTACATATACTTTTTTATAAAATAGTTTGGAATTTTATAGTTATTTATTTTTTTACATTTCTTACATGTGCTTTTTATAAAATCGTTTTCAATTCCATAGATTTAATTTTTTTTAATTTCTTACGCTTGCTTCTTTAATAAAATTATTTGTAATTCTATAATTTAGTTTTTAAATATTTTACACGTGCTTTTTTATAAAATCGTTTGGAATTCTATATATTTTTTATTTTTTAAATTTTTTACATGTGCTTTTTTATAAAATCGTTTGAATTCTATCTATTTTTTATTTTTTAAATTTTTTACATGTGCTTTTTTATAAAATCGTTTGGAATTCTATATATTTTTTATTTTTTAAATTTTTTACATGTGCTTTTTTATAAAATCGTTTGGAATTCTATATATTTTTATTTTTAAATTTTTTACATGTGCTTTTTATAAAGTCGTTTGGAATTCTATATATTTTTAAAAATTTTTCTCACGTGCTTTTTTTATAAAATCATTTGGAATTCTGATATATTTTTTATTTTTTTAATTTTTTACATGTGCTTTTTTATAAAATCGTTTGGAATTCTATATATTTTTTATTTTTTTAATTTTTTACATGTGCTTTTGTATAAAATCGTTTGGAATTCTATAATTTAATTTTTAAATTTCTTACACGTGCTTTTTTTATAAAATAATTTGGAACTCTATATATTCATGCTTTGTATCAATAAAAACAAATATTTTGTTATCACTCGTACTAACCACCTCAAATGACTTGATAACTGCTTGCATAATTGGAAAATTAATAAAACTCAGACAGTTCTTTATTCTAAAAGTCATAAAACGAACAAACCTATAATCATGCTCGAAAATCAAATCATGATCTCAAATGAAAATACTAAATACCTTGGAGTTTATCTCGATCAACTCCTCACTTGTAAAAAAATATATTTCGTGTGTATTTCCTTCCACTAATCAACCACCATCCTTTGATGAGGAGAGGAAATACTCAAGCACCGATTCTAATTTAAACACTTGGCATACTTCAAAATATTATTATTAGACAAATATCTTCCGACTGCCAAAGGGTTTACGAGAAATGTCGAAATTCTTAAAACACTCATCCTTCCTCTACTCAAAGAATTCATTAAATACATTTTTCAACAGTTTTAAATGAACAAGAAAACACAGTAATCCAGGAAATTGATATTCATGAATCTCCATGTTATTCTAAAAAGATCGCGCAAGATTCTTCTTAATTTATAGTACGACCCATGATTGCGCAGAAAGATAAACATCCGTTTCAAAACCGGAAACGGACGAATCGATTATTTGTCAAGGGTGTAAGTGAGATATAAAATTTACAAAGCAGTTTTGGAAGAAGAATGTTTACTAGTTATTGAGAAATTGTCTCATCTAATATTTCTTTTGATGTTATTTAATTTAACATTTCGACAATTAAAATTAAAAATATTTTGATTGTAATTAAAACCCCCTTCGAAATTATCTTTCTCCCCTAGTACATTTGTTGTTTTTGAATTCTTCCGACATGGCTGCTTGCCAATTTTCCACACAATTGGTGGTCTAATTACGGTTGTTTTTTCTTTCATCCCTCTGATTTGAAATTTTTTTGAATTTCCCATAAAATAAATAATAATTTCCTTCTTACCCATTTTTACCCATAAAATAAATTTTTACCTGTAAAATATATAGTTTTAATATCCTTTAATTTTCTAAATTTCTTAGATGGTTTTTTTTTTTTTTTTATAAAATCGTTCGGAATTCTATAGTTTATTTATTTTTTTTTAAATTTCGTATGCATGCTTTTTTTATCAATTTGTTTAGAACTCTATAGTTTTTAATTTTTTTAATTTCTTGCACGGGCTTTTTTAAAAAATCGTTTGGAATTTTATAGTATTTTCTAAATTTCTTACATGTTTTTTTAAAAAATCGCTTGGAATTCTATATATTTTTTTTTTATTTCTTATATTCTCTTTATCTATAAAATCGTTTGAAAAGCTACAGTTTTTATATTTTTTAAAATTTCTTGCATGTGCTTTTTTATAAAATCGTTTGGAATTCTTTATTTTTTTATTTTCTAAATTTCTTACAAATGCTTTTTTTATAAAATCATTTGGAGTTTTATTGTTTTTTATTTTATTTCTTACGTGTCTTTTATAAAGTCGTTTGGAATTCTATAATTTTTTTTTTAAATTTCTAACAAACGCTTTTTTATAACATCGTTTGGAAGTCGTAAGAATCGTTTATAAATCGTAATTTTTTATTTCTATTTTTGTAAAACTTTTTTCATTAGTTTTTTTTATGCATGATATTTAAATTAAAAAGCGATTTTTCTTTATTTTTTTATTTGAAAGGTATCTTTGTTCAAAACTGCATGAAAAATGACAAAAAAAGCTATTAAAAATAACACGCACGGAAAAAGGTATTCCAAATCTATGCAAAATTTATGTTCGTGAAAGACATAATATACTTTATAACAAATAATTAAAGGAGGGAAACATGATATCGCTTTGCATTTTTTAGCCATTTCAATACAAAAAGAAAGATAAAAAAAATATATGGGTGATATCAAATAGATTTGGGGAAAAACCGGAATGCCATTGCGCTTGATTTTATGTGCACCAGAACTTCCCAGGAAAGCATGGAATATTTATATTCGCCTGAGAAAATTTGCTTTTACGAACAGACGTTTCGAACGTTTTTTCTTTTTCTTTTCTTTTTTTTTATGGAATCATACTGTTTTGCATAAACCCTCGAACGCCATTTTTTTTCCCTTTTTACTTGGTTCGAAATCTCGTTCCATTTCTTAGATAAGTTTTTCCTAACAATTTTTGTTTTTGGTTCGAACGTTTTTTCTTGGAAAAAGATCAGAAAATTTTTCTCTATTCTGAGGTTGGACGAGGACGTTTATTTCTTACGAGATTTCGTTCGTCATTTATTTTATTTATTATTATTTATTTTTTTAGATCTATTCATTTATTTAAAAGCGTGTTTATTTTTGTGACCTTTTGATAAAACACAGATGTGAAGAGTTCTTCTGAAAAAGTGTTCGTATTCACTAGTTTCGAATGATGCCAGGTTTTGGAAATATTCCACGGAGACCAAACGATATATCTTAGGTTGTTTTTTTCCTTGCTGTCTGAGACATGTCGACTTCGAATGTTCGAATTGTTTAATGGAAAATCTAGAAAAATCGAAAGATTTATTTCTGAACACTGATCATGTTATGTTAATTGTTTTGTCAGTGCACCTATAGGAAATAAAACTATTTACCGGCTAATACGCTTTAAGATAAACAACAACAAAAATAATGATGAATAAAAGAATTGTATATTCACCTATGAGCGTGTTTATTTGTAATATACATATAATATAATAAATGCTCTGATGCTCGGTATCATAAGTTTCGGGTTAGAATACCGGCAGTGCAATGGATGAGTGTAGTGGTTAGGAATCCACGTTAAAATCGTAGGTCCCGATCTAATATAAATATAAAGGGTTGGGAGTAATATCGACTACCCTACACCGTAAAAAGAAACATCTAAATATATATTTATAAGAACTTCTGATATTTCGGAATCTGGCTGTAGTCAGAAGGCCTTGGCCCCACTATACGGCTGTAGCATCATTGAAGAAGAAGAATATAATAAATAAATAAATGAAATTTGAATATCCATAAGGAACTAATTTAATAAAAAAGATATTATTTCGTTTAATTAAATGGAATCCAAATTGAACACGCTCTGACTAGATCATTAATTTTTAAAATTTTTAAATTAAAAAGCCATGTTTTTTTATGAAAGATATCTTTGTTTAAAAAACTACATTAAAAAAAGCTATTAAAAATAACATGCACACGGAAACTGTACTTCACGATTTATGCAATATTTATTTTCGTGAAATACATAATACGTTTTATAACAAATAATTAAAGGAGGGAAACATGATATCGCTTTGCATTTTTTATCCATTTCAATAAAAAATTGAAAGAAAAAAAAGATATGGGTGATATCTAATAGATTCGGGAGAAACCGGAATGCCATTGCGCCTTGATTTTATGTGCATCAGAACTACCCAGGAAACCATGGAATATTTATATTCGCCTGAGAAAATTTGCTTTTACGAACAGACGTTCAGAATGATTTTTATTCTTTTTTTCTTTCTTTCTGTTTTTCTTTCTAAAGCATTGGTTCATACCATACTGTTTTGCATATACCCTCGAACCCAAATTTTTTTATTTTACTTGGTTTGAAATCTAGTTCCATTTCTTAGATAAGTTTTTCCTAACAATTTTTGTTTTTTAATGAAATTTTTCTTTTTTGGGGGTGGGGTGGGGGGGGGAAGACCAGAATTTTGTTCTCTATTCTGAGGTTGGACGAGGACGTTTATTTCTTACGAGATTTGGTTCTTTCTTTATTTTATTTATTTACATATTTTTTTTACATCTATTCATTCATGTAAAAGCGGGTTTATTTTTTGTGACCTTTTGATAAAACACAGATGCGAAGAATTTTGTGAAAAAGTGTTCATATTCGGTAGTTTTGAATGATGCCAGGTTTTGGAAATATTCCACGGAGACCAAACAATTTTTCTAAGTCCTTTTTTTTTGTCTCGCTGTCTGAGATATGCCGGCTTGAATTATCCGAAATGTTTAAAAGAAATTCGGAAAATCGGAAAGATACGAAAGAAATCGTTTGATTTAAAACACAAGTACTTCAAAATTACTTATTTATCCTCATATTATTATGGCATCATCAGCCTGTTATAAATATTCATTGTTATTACGTTGACATCATCAGCCTGTTGCAAATACTCATTGCCACTACGCTGAGATCATCAGCTTGTTATAAATACTCATTGCCACTGTGCTGTTTTGACGTCATTAGATTGTTATAAATACTCATTGGCACTGTGCTGTTTTGACGTCATTAGATTGTTATAAATACTCATTGCCACTACGTTGACATCGTCGGTTGATGATGTCAACATAGTTTGACATCATTCACTGCGAAAGGTTTTAGATTTGGGCAAACATCTTCATCTTCTTATTAAGTGGAGAATAATATTGTTTCTCCCTTACCATACATAAATGAGTTCAATAGAGATTCAAAAAAGCCTCTTATAAATACTCATTGCCACTACGTTGACATCATGGGTTGACGATGTCATCATAGTTTGCGCACTGTAAAAGTTTGAATTTGGATGAATATAAGCCTCACATCATATATTTCACGTGACTTTTACAACTGCAACCGTCATTTGTAAATATCGCGTAATGGCTGATCACTTTGTGTACTTTCCTTACAGAGGGATAAATGAGCTTAATATGTGGAATATATTGTGTATATAAAAATAACACGCAATAAAAAAGGTATTCTCAATTTGTGCAATATTTATTTTCATGAAAGACATAATATACTTTGTAATATATAATTAAAGGAGGGAAACATGATATCACTTTGCATTTTTTAGCCATTTCAATAAAAAAAGAAAGGTAAAAAAAAGATATGAGTGATATCTAATAGATTTGGGAAAAACAGGAATGGCATTACGCCATGATTTTATGTGCACCAGAAATTCCCATAAACCATGGAATATTTATATTCGACTGGGAAAATGTGCTTTTACGAACAGATATTCCGTATGTTTTTTATTCTTTTTTTCTTTCTTTCTTTTATGTTTTTCTTTCTAAAGCATGAGTTCATTCTACACTGTTTTGCATATACCCTCGAACCGCATTTTTTTTATTTCATTTGGTTTGAAATCTCGTTCCATTTCTTAGATAAATTTTTCCTAGCAATTTTTGTTTTTGGTTCGAAAATTTTCTTTTTTCTTTTTTTTGGAAAAAGATCAGGAAATTTTTCTTTATTCTGAGGTTGGACGAGGACGTTTATTTCTTACGAGATTTCGTTCGTTATGTATTTTATTTTATTCATTTTTGTACAGGTATTCATTCATTTAAAGGTGCGTTTATTTTTGTGACCTTTTGATACGACACAGATGTGAAGAGTTCTGTGAAAAAAAGTGTTCGTATTCGCTAGTTTCGAATGAAGCCTGGTTTTGGAAATATTCCACGGAGATCAAACGATATTTCTAATTCGGTTTTTTTCTCGCTGTCTGATACATGCAGACTTCAAATATTCGAACTGTGTAAAGGAAAATCTAGAAAAATCGAAAGATTTATTCCTGAACACTGATAGTGCTATGATGATTGTTTTGTCAGTGCACCTATAGGAAATAAAACTGTTTACCGGCTAATACGCTCTAAGATAAACAACAACAGAAATAATGATGAATAAAATCATTCTATATTGGCCTATGAGTGTATTTATTTGTAATATACATATATAGTAAATTCTGTGGAAACAGGTTTCGCGTTCGAGTCCCGGTGGTGTCATGGATGTTTTCAGTGGTTCGGAGTCAACTTTAAAATCGTAGGTCCCGGTCTAATATGAGGGTTTGGTTTATCGCTCTACGGTCATCTTGTACGCACGATGGTTAAACAGACCGGGCCATACCATTTAAAGCGGATTTCGAACCACTCATAAACATTCATGACACCGCCAGGATTTAAACCTCACGCTTGTTGTACCAACGGTTAGAGCGCCAGCCAATTGGTCATCAGGCCGCATATACAGGTTGGGAGTAGGGTCGTCAACCCTACCTGATAAAAAGGAAGCATCTAAATATATATTTATATAATTTGATACCGTATATAAAAAAAAAAAACCTCTCTCATGTTTCGGAATCTGCCAGTAGGCAGAAGGCCTTGGCCCACCATGGGGTTGTTGTGCCATTGAAGAAGAAAAATTTAATGAATAAATAAAATTGGAATGTGCACAAAGCAATAATTTTATACACATGAATTATTGTTTTTAATTAAATGGAATCTAAATTGAAAACGCTCACTCTACATCATTTTTTTATGAAATTTTAAATTAAAAAGAAAATAATCCATAAAAAATGACAAAAAAGCTATTAAAATATCTCGCACGGAAAAAGGTATTCCACATTTATGTAATATTTTTGTTCGTGAAAGACATAACATACTTTATAACAAATAATTAAAGGAGCGAAACATGATATCGCTTTGCATTTTTTAGTCATTTCAATAAATAAAAAAGGAAGAAAGAAAAAAGACATGGGTGATATCTAATAGATTTGGGAAAAACCGCAATGCCATTGAGCCTTAATTTTATGTGCACCAGAACTTCCCAGGAAACCATGGAATATTTATATTCGCCTGAGAAAATTCGCTTTTATGAACAGACGCTTCGAATGTTTTTTATCCTTTTATTTTTTTATGCTTTTCTTTCTAAAGCATTGGTTCATTCTATACTGTTTTGCATATACCCTCGAAAGGCATTTTTTTACTTGGTTTGAAATCTCGTTCCATTTCTTAGATAAGTTTTTCCTGGGAATTTTTGTTTTTTGGTTCGATGGAAAAAGATCGGAACATTTTTCTCTATTCTGATGTTGGACGGGGTTAGTTTATTTCTTACGTGATTTAGTTATTTATTTATTTTATTATTTATTTTTTTACATCTATTCATTCATTTAAAAGCGTGTTTATTTTTTGTGACCTTTTGATAAAACACAG